>JABVXW010000040.1:13049-166583 GCA_013365375.1 Litomosoides brasiliensis
AGCTTTTATCACCACATTATCATCCACTTTGACACTTCCTTCGCTATTATGTACGAGGTTGGAAGCTTTATGTTTATTTTTTGTACAGTTTAGTTTAAGTCTTAATTCCAGGATTTTAATTGTAAGCTCCAAGAAACGCCAGTGCAATGGGCGTTACAAGCATGTGGGAATATGTGCAAAAGTTTGTACAACCTGTGAATATATCTGCACTACGGAACAAACGGATTGCTATAGGTTAATTATACATGTTTTTCGAAGAACAGTTAAGAAACTCATACCACCAGACGTTTGATAAAACTTTATGCTTAAGCATGCAGAACTAAAAAGTTACTAAATAACAGCAGAAAAACGATGCATAAATGGAGAAATGGGAAATTTGGAAGAGAAGTCGAGGATGCCAGTAAAGGAAGAAAAAAGAAAAAGAATTAATTGATCGGTTATAGCTTTGTATTTTTTACTTTAGATGGTCACACATGGCTATGTGAGGTATTACGTGGCTCGGTAGCACACTGCTCAACTACTCGGAAACCATACTTAAGCACATTTTACACACGATGTCGAAGTTTAATGGAAGAAGGTGTTGAACCAATTGTTGTGTTCGATGGAATTGATGAGGGAGAGCGGACAAATGTTTGTTTCCATTTATTTGATCTAAAGAACCACAGCTGCATTCCCATAGATTGAAGCACCTTTGCTTTCCTTTTTGAAATATATAACGATTTCAGATGGATTATGCGGTTTCTACGATGAAAAAAGTAAGGAAGCGTGGAAACAAGTATTGGACATCAGAACTAAAACAAGAAATGATACCGAAAATTGAAGAAATCAAGGTGGAGAATTAGAAATTTCTGTATTATAAATTCTGCGACACGTATCATGCAGCACATATGACAAAATTTAAAAGCCATGATGGTGTGCTAACTGATTAATAAGTTAAAATAATTGATGGGTTTCTCAAGCGCCGTAAACAGTACATGTAGGTGTCCTCGGTTTGTTTGTCCTTTTACAAATAGAGGACACTTGCAATAAATTTCCTGAAGGTATAGAATAACGGAGATACATATCTGATTATGGTATATCTGATTGAGCTGATTTTCATACTGAAGATAACAGTACCCGCGGATAAGGAACATAAAGGAGAAATTATTTGAAGATATTGTTAAATTCGATGGGAGTGCGCTGGATGGAGAGTAAGTTGGAAGGCGAAGCACAGTGCGCACAACTTGAGCAACGAGGCTTAGTGCATGGTTGCATCACACGAGATTTCGATTATATTCTTTTTGGAGGGAATAATCTCTATCAGGCAGGGATGGCTTTTATTTATTTTAATTTAAAGAGGTTTTTAAAATCCATATTAATGAACAAATTTTTTTAGCTTTAGTGTTGTTTGCTAATGGGGTTATTGAATTGCATATACTCGGTAATTTAGAAGTTCGTTGATTTGGGATGTTTGTGTGTAGGTGTGCGTCATACCAAAAAATGCGTGTGGATAATGCACATCTCGCACGGAGTCTATGTTTCTCTTTAAAAGATAATTTTTGATTCGTTAAATTTGTACAGTTAAGAGGAGTCATTTTCAAAATCACATATTGGAAATAAAATTACTATTCATTTAAAAATCACATTTTAATTTAAGGTCGAATTTGGTTTTGGTGGCAAGGCGCAGAATAGCATTCTCCACCTTTCTATGGATTACTTGGATGAAACTTTGTGCTTGAGCAGGTAAAACCATTTAAATGTGTCTGAAGAGGTTTTTGAGAGCAACAAAAGAGAAGCAGTGAAGGAATTCTAATTTTATTATCTTCTTCATAATCAGCATATATATGTAGTAATTACCAAGGATTAAATTTATTCCATCTTTAAAAAAATGCATGCTTTGAAGTATTAAGACGTTCTAGTGAAGTTTTTCCTTCTGTACAAAGCAAGAGTAAGATTTTTAGTAAGGAAGCTAAGAAAAAGTTGATAATTATACAAATTAAGCAATTCAGCATGTAATTTTAGGTCTTGCCTTATCGCAATGACAATAATGATTGGTTGTGATTATGCTCAAAAAGGAATTCCGGGTGTTGGTTTAATTACAGCTTTGGAAATTGTGTCTGAATTTTATCTCATGAAGCATGATCATCCTCAAGTCATTTTGGATAGATTTAAGTACGTTTTGCTTGTCTATTCTTTTTTCTAATTTATAGTTGTATAGATTTTATGTTCAGTATAAACAGTGTTTCTTGAATAGGTTTTTCTTAAATTTTTTTATGATCGATGACTCCATATATGCAGGACATAAACGGTAGTATCCTTCAGTTTGTTTCACATGCATTAATAACGTTTCAGATCTTATACGACAGAAATGCTTCCTGTACGCGATTATGACAGCAACGTCAAACGGAAATTACGACTTAGCGTTAATAGAAATTCCATAGATTTGCGAAATTTCAATCCGAACTCAGATGCAATGTCTAATGCGATCAACATTTATATGATGCCGCTTGTTATCGAGTATTCTCGTACACAACTACCAAAAAAATTGCCACCCAACATACAAAAAACTGAAGTATATTCTTAAACTATGGAGTAGTCTTTTCAATATTCCAAATTTAGACGACCACATACCGAACATGACCCTATTCAGACTTCTTGAAACAGCTTCACGTACCAGGTGTTATAATTGTTAGATAATCAGGCCGTTTTGCCTGCTGATTTCATGTGCGCTTTTGCTTATCTCTTCTACAGGGAATAAATGTATGTTGAGATAAATACTTCAAGTCCACTATTTCATTGAAGGAAATATTGATGCGTGAGTGTAATTGGAAGCCAAATGGAATTAACTGTGCTCAGAAGGTACAGCCAGGTGAAGATAGAGTTGAGGTAAGCTACACTTTCAGATATTAGCTCCTTCTAAATGTGTTTCTAGGACGCTAACAAAATTATTGCTTTCTGTTCATTTGTTAAGTGGGATAGTTATTCTATGTTTACTTTCCATAAGTTCCCTGAATGATTTAGAAGTGTGCAACGCTTACCAAGGGAGGACGTACTGCTTGCTCAAAACGTGAACGAATTGCCATGGAACGACTGCGTGTGAACGCTTTACTTTACAAACACAGTCCTGTAAGTTCTTCAGGTTTCTTTGGAAGCGGAATATGAAAATTGCTTTGCAGATTCTTTTACGGATTTGCTATGTAATATCACGTGTTACGTTTTTATTATATGTAAAAGCAATTAAGGTTAATAGGTCATCGAAACAGTAATGCTGGTTATTACCTGACCTTGCTATTCTCTTATCTTTTTAAGATAATTTCACAAGTCAATTATTTCTTCACTGTGTTCAAAATTTTTTAGCATTTCAGTATATCAGTGTCAATATTATCCAGGTGGTGCCGAGCACATATTCCATATGAGCAGAGATGTGGAAGTTATAGATTTAAATATATGATTTGATCATTGCAGGTGATAGAAGTGATCTCAGTACCATCAACTTCAGAAGATGTGAATCAGTTAAATGGTGAAAGTAGTGGTGTAATTATTTCGTCACAAAGAGATGCAGCTCAACGAAGTGGACGAAAAAGGGGAAATCATGAGACTTCTGTACAACAACCACCGCCTAGCAAAATCCCTCGAAAAGATGGTTTTGTTACAAAAGCGAATGCTTCTAATATAAATCAGGTACAAGTACAACCAACATCGGGACAAAATGAACAGATCATCATTGAGGAGCAAAATTCAGCTGCCACTGAGCTTCTCGTCATCGAAGATGTCGGTCGCACCAATGCATTGCAGGTCTTCACAGTATAATTGCCTCGTTTTTAAAGTAAAATCTCTTACATTGTCACTATTTTTCATCTTTTAAATAATTGACATTTTCGGTCAGTTTTAACTGACATTACTACAAATCGATTTGCAGCCCCACTTACACTGTGTAAAGTTATACTTACCTGCTTCTTTTCTGGTTACGCTTTTTTCCTCGTGACCATCCCCAGCTTTAGCTGAGAGATTCAAAATAATTATCGTTGAAAACATTTGTTATGAGGTTATTTTTTTGGCAATTAGCCAAAGTTGCAGTCCCAAGTCAGTCAATTTTTTATGCGGTAAAAGTTAAGCGTCTTGTCAACAAGGCTGAAGACAGGGGCTACAGGAAGCAGGGGAATGAGTATAGGGGAGAAATCTTGTAGCCTCTGTAAAATCAACGATTGAAGACTACATTGTATCGTGTACTGGATTTAATAAGGGAACTTTGTAAAATGTTATGGAAAAACGTGTTCTGATACGTATTGTTGCGTGATGTAAATAATGAGAAAATATGTATTAATTGGAAGGATGGCTGACTGACATATCTGTGGAGTTTTTTGATGAATTGCTGATTTAAACGGTCAGGTTTGAGGCGGTGTTTACACATAAGTTGAATCTTACTCATGACACTGATTTTATTTTGTTTTATGAGTTGATCTTACCCCGTGTAAAAATATAACCATATGGAGTAATGTGTTGCGAAATTTGCAGATAATTCAATCGAGGGCGTAATTTCTCGATTATACGAAGGTGACGAATTCAGTTACTGTGGTTCATACGGGCTAATGAAAAATACGGCATCAATATTACTAAAACAGCTGTGGTTTCCTTCCATTTTTATATTTTGCTTTTATCATACCGAAAGCAATGGTCTTTCATTTTCTTTTTGCCTTTGCTTTCTTCCCCTACTCTATTTGTACTGCATTATATAATCTCCTCCTTGTCTATCCCTCTCTCATAGAATCCGCATCAGTACTAAGCTTTTTAGTTTAGTATCTGTTAGCCGGTGATTTTGGCTTTTGTTGTTTATCATTAATAGTATTATTTTTATTTTTGATTTAACTTTATTATATGATTTTTATTTGCAAGTTTGATATATTTATGAGACAATTGTGCTCTGCTTCTCTTCAGTTATTCACTGGAGCTTGCTCGGAGCAGTATGTCTTTTTTGATTGTGACTATAATTTTCATAGTTTTAGCATATTTTCATATAATTTTATAATGAAGAAACGTATTATTGACCAAAATCAATTTTTCGCTCATTCATATCACGAGGATATAAAGGCTTTGTATTTGACTATTAGAATAGTTATCTTTCATGTAAGTATACTTGAATCGTTTGAAAGATTTAGGTTCCTTGGAGCACTTACAGTTACGTAGCTAAGTGTCAGTATCCAGCATACCCTACAGCAGTATCATATCGATGCCGTTGTATTCAGCGCTGTGCCAACTGGAAGATTTAAATTATTGTTTGTTGAATCTTTGAATTTCATTGTTTTTGTTCAAACCATTTTAGTTCTAACCTTTTTCGAGTACGAAGAAAGGTGAAAATTCTTTGTGATATTCACTTATTAAATAGCTTTCATTTCTTTCAAATGAATACTGCAAGTTATCTATTTCAATGAAAGTAGAGACCAGGCCTAAGCAATTTTCTTTGGTCATTCATATTTCTTTCATCATTTATTCATCAACTGTGCGTTTAGGAATAAAAATTAGAAAGAAGTTGAGTATCAAAAAAAAAATAACACATACAATTTTTAATGCGTCGTAATTTGCTTCCTTCCATTTTCCATTTCGTTGTGCGAAGAGTATATCTGTTTTCTACGTTATCATTACCACATCGTTTGCATATATTTTTTCATGAATCCCTCAATCAAGGGAGCTATTTGCTCATATCTAACATATTTTTTGTTTGTTTCAAACCGTAGTATAATGAAATAATACATGTATAAGAAGTGATGTTTTTTCTAATTAGTTTTTTTAGGTTATGCTTAATGTCTTCTCCATTTTTTCGTGCTTGTGAATGTTGTTAATTATGCTCTTCGTAAAAAGCTGTTTGTGTCTCGAAGCTCTGATATCCTTATTTTTTCTCTTATATATTTTGTCGTTTATTATTATTATTGGTAAAAGAATAAGAAGAGCTTTAATTACATTGCTGCTACTGTTGCTTTTGCATATGTACGTGGAGAAAAGTTAATCATCTCCCTTTAATCTACATATTTTCAACAGTGATATTGATAATGATATTTGATGTAGGAGTGGAACTTAGGGAAAATTTTGATAATTCATTTAGAAAATAGCAGGCACACTGGACGAGTGTATCAAGACTAGCGTGGAGAAAAAGGTTATTATAAAGTGCAAGATATTGATACAATTTTAAAGTACAAATTTCTATTTGTAGAAATGGAAGCTACGTCCATGGCTGTAATACCGCATATTGCGGCTACGGCAGGTAAGTCAGATGATGCAGCAGTTTTGGTGGATGCTTTGCCTTATCTTGATTCGAATTATACAGAATCCGACAGACAGATGGCAATGCAGCTGATAGAAGACGAATGCCGAATTTTTCGTCCAGTTAAAAATTATTTGCAAAACATGACACCTCCCGATGTTGATGTGTTCTTGACACCTTGTCTGATAAAAGAACATATTAGGATGTCCAAAAAGCAAGTAAGTTTCACGTTGTGAAAATCATAGCGTTTTTATCGTTACTGAAAAAGTATGAAAAACTTTAATTCTGATTTTACTGATCGAGGCTTATATGACAGTGAAATGCTTTATTTTATGTAGACAGCAGATAGAACAATGAAAAAAAGATCATAATAAGCTGAGGATTCACATTTTAGGAAATGGAAGTACCTCGGTTTATATTTTCATCACAATTTTTCAGGTTTTTTGAACTGGTAATTTTATCATTTATGTTACATGCTCGTATCTCTCAGCAGCGATTTTTGTGGATTTTTATTTTTTGTAGGAAATGTCAAAATTAGATATGTCGCGATATGAATTGTCATGTCCATCAACAACAGGACGTCAGGGCGATAAAACCTCGTGGAGAAAAGTATATTTTACATTCTAATTCTATTTCAATTTCTTTGTGTTTCTGAAGGACACTGCATTGGTATTGATAATAATATCACTAATAGTAACAACGGTAGTTCAGGCTATTCGTAATGCGGCTGCTCAGAATGAACATTTGTTACTTCGTAATATCAATTTGCAACTGATGGACGAGCATGCACCACCTGTTTACCTTCGATACAACAAGGAATTGGAAACTATGCTGCATTGTGAAGAAAAAGAATTAAGGAAGGTAATACTTTTAAATGACTCTTGAATCCTCGGATATCTTCTTTTTGTTTTTCACGAATCTCGTCTATTTTAAATGCGTTATTGATATTTTAATTGTTTTGAAAATCTTGTGGACTTTGCTTGCATTGATTTTTATATTAGTTTTCTACATTCCTACTGTGCCGATCAGCACCTTATTTATTTATTTGTTCCTAGTATCATCTTATTTTCCAGCTTATGTGTATGTATATATGTATAGGTTCAATCGTAGACCGTTTTGTAGGTTTTCTCTTGTTTTGTTTTCATTTAAATTTAAAATCACAAAGATTTCAGCTTCGAGAGGAGGTAATGGAAATTCATTCGAGACGGCGGAAAAGTCAACTGGAGGCGGGATTAAAGCTAAAAGATTTGGAGCAAAATTGGGTACAAATGGTCACCAAGAATTATAAAATGGAGCTTGCATGCCAGGAGCTAGCAGCAGATAATGAAGTATTGGCCAAGAAGGCTAAATTAGTTTCATAGAGTTCTTTTTTACGTTTTATTTGTGTCGTTTACAATTGCTTGTTAGCGCAATTTGGATCTACGAATAAAGGGAGCTCCATTATGGCAAAGGGAGTTTTGTGGGATTTATTTCTTTTTACCAGCCCGTTATATTATTGGTTGTATGAGAAATAAGTTACGTCTGCTTGTTTATAAATTTTGATTATTTTTTTGGAGTGGTGCACTTGATATTGATTGTTTCCATTGCAATTCAGTTTTGGAAATTTTTATATTGTTTGGTATTTTGCTTTCAGGATGATTAATAAAAATTGAAAACAAAAATAAAAAATTGAAAAATTTGCAGTATAATTTCAGATCTTTTTAGGATTTTCCAAATGCTAATAAACAGTTTTTGATTGTTTTGTATATTTTTTTGAAAATAAAAAGAGTACAGTTACACAGCCCATTCGGAAAAATGGTTAATAGAAATAATTGAAAATGTATAACATGCGGTAGTCTGTTGTCCCAACTGAACGCGTTACTGGAAAAAGATTTGAACCGTTGAAGTGTTTTCCATCTTTCGTCAGTGTTTTTTGGAAAGAAAAAATACAGGTGTTCATTCATTGATATTGTTGTCGCGTGCGAGCCGTCTACCAAATTGTTTTGCACCACCTGTTTCGTAATACCGCGTGATGACGTTAGCGTAGAGAAGAGAGCAGAAGTGTGGTTCGTAATGGCTGTCAGTTGGCTAAAGGAAATGACAGCTAGAATTAGTCCCATCGATTCTGCACTCTGTGTACACGTTTTCTTGCTCTTACGGCTTTTTCTTTCATTAATTATTTTTTTGATTTCTGCTTTCTTTTTCAACAAGGCGTTGTTCGTTACGTCATGCATCATTTATGTTCCGTAAAAATTCTGCTAAGATAATTTTACCCTAAGTAATAGTGAGGGTAGATGGGAAAGGTATTTCATGAGTAATGGACTTCATGGTTTGCGGCGGTTCCTTTGATATCTTTCCGAGGTATACACGTAATGTTTTTTACAAACCTAAATGGTTAATTAAAACGGAATTGATTTATTCTGTGAAATATGTAAATATTTTAGTGGTTCTTTGTGCAAATTCATTTCAGAGTATTTTATAAAAATCGATTCTCAGATTTCTACGTTTGCTGCTGTAGGATTCAAGGACTGATGTAAAGGAGTAGAAATGACATGGGGAAGTTATGCGATACCACTAATAGGCAATTTCATGATTTTAGGGGTATATTTTTTTAGTTTTTGAATATTTTTATTAATCTCAACAAGTACACTAGAATTTACTTAATTGATTCTTCAACTATAACATTGATATCGAGTTGGATTATGATTTTCAGTTTTAGTCAAGTTGTTTAATTATTCCATTTGGAGTTCACAGTTTTTAATATGTTCTGCATGCTTCAATTATCGTCCAAAGGCTAAATGGTATTCAATATGTTGTATTTCGTAGTAACTGTGCTACTATATACGGCTCTGTCCAATTTTTCTAAAAACTTCAGAAATCAAGGGGTCAGATATTTAATTAGATCTAATGGCTTGATGGATCTAAACTGTCAGCAATGGCTGACGTTAGTTTTCGTCATTTATTAGTGATTAGTACAATCCTTTAATTCTTTGTTAGCTAATTAAGCACTCACATCAGTTAATTTTTCTTCTTTCTAAATCTGAGTTTGATTTGCAGTTCTGCTTCTTGCTTGGATATTATCATTATTCATTTGGATGGATTTTGATTCTTGTCACTTTGCAAAGTTTGAAATCTCATATGTGGCGACAGCGCGAGAAACGACTCTTGGGTTTGAGGCAAGCCGCTCTGAAGGAACGAGAAGTTGGTTTCAGTTGTTAAAGCGATATTTCTTTATTGTACTACATATTTTGCAAAAAAAAAGTTCGCGTCGTTTTAGAATCGCAAAACATGTTTTTGTTTCAATTGTAGGTTATATTAGCGCAGCTGCAGGATCTTCCAGCTTGGGTTCAGTTTCCGGATATTGAACGAGTCGAGTGGATTAACAAAGTTTGCTTTCATTCAAATAATGTAGTACTGACTATAATAACGGTCCCGTGCGACATACAAATTGCTTTTTATAACTAAAAATATTTTTATCAGCAATGTCATGTGGTACTTCCGAATGTTACAGTGATGCAAGACACTTGATTGTTGTTGATTTCAAACTCTCAAGATTTACTGAGATATTTCCTGAAAAAAGGCATTTGTTTAGGTTATATTACAACTTTGGCCATACATTACTGAATATTCCAAGCATTTCATGCGTGAATATATCGAACCCGAGGTTAAATCGCAGCTGCCAGCTATTTTCAGGTCATTCAAATTCACAAAAATGGATATGGGTGATATCCCTTGTCGTGTCGGCGGGATCAAAGTAACTGCTATAAGATATTTTCTAATTTTTAACAAAAACTTCAATGCAGAACTGATTATATTATCTCATGTTTACTTATATGAGAATTGTTTTAAAAGTTTTATTCACATTATTAGTGAGTTTTCATTTTTTTTCTGCTTAGGTTTACACACATAATGTTGGTCGAGATCGCATTATAGTTGATATGGACATCGCTTACGCAGGAGACGCTGATTTTGATGTTAGTATTGCAGGTTTCACTGGGGGCTTAAATCAACTACAGGTACAGTATTTTACACTGTTTCTAGAGATCTTAATGCTTAAAAACATTATTGACATTATTTCTGTAGTTTAGATTACTATTTAGTGAAAAAAGTAAAACAGTTTGAAGTTTTGTTCAAAAGAAGACATGAGTTAACGGTTGGACTTCATATGATTCCGATACGATTAAGTGATATGTTACAGTTTTCTGGAAAGTTAAGAGCTGTCCTGAAGCCGTTACTACCATATCCGCCAATGGTTGGTGGCGTTTCCGGGTTCTTCTTAGAAAAACCGGTAAGTACCACAAACATTGACTTTGCATTGCAAAGCAACTGGAAGTTATTAAAGTGAAGTGTTTTGTTTTCAACTACCATAATTATGAGCCTTTTTCATAAAAATTTTTGTATTTTGATTCTTTCAGATTTCAGAAAATCGATTTTAATTTGACTGGTATGGGCGAATTCGTGGAATTGCCTGGTTTGTTGAATGCAATTCGTGCCATAATCGATTCTCAGGTGGGTAATTTCAGCATTGCTTTTATTTCTGTTGTGAATATTTGATAGTTTATGCTCACAACATTACAGTTTACATTTCAGTTGTTAAAGAAAACCGATAATATTTCTGAGAATACTTTTTTTTATTTGTAACATATGCTTGGAAATACGAAAATTTTTTAAAGGTTTCCTCTTTATGTGTGCTTCCGAATGAAATTGTTGTTCCTTTGGCTCCAAATATCGATATCACGAGGTTGCGCATGCCAGAGCCTGATGGTGTACTTCGTTTAAAGATTGTGGAAGCTAAAAATCTGGAAAATAGAGACGTAAAATTCACAAAGAGAATGGCAAGTGATCCATATTGTCAGATACAAGGTATCACTTTTTAACTTTGAGCAAGCCCGTGTAATTTTTATAACTTGACCAATATCTTTTAATTTCTTATACATACTCTATCTTGCATCACCTCTGCAAGCCTACTTTTTTCTGAAGACATGGGTGACAAAAAGATGTAATATCTATTTTTTTACAATTTATCGACCCATATAACTGTCAGATAGTTAATACTGAATATATTTATCGGATTTCGTGTATTTTTATTTCCAGTTGGTTCACAGATCTATACAACCAAAACGATTGATAACGATCTGAATCCAGTTTGGAATGAATATTTTGAATTAGTTGTTGATCAAGCTAGTGGACAAAAATTACGTATAGAATTATTTGATTATGACAAACTGAGCAGTGATGAGGAATTGGGAAGGTTAACAATCGATCTAGATAATATCAGGGAAAAAAGGAATCTTGATGACTGGTTTCCATTAGATGCTTGCAAACATGGTGATATACATATTCAGGTATTATTATACTTCAAAAATTATGCATGAATTTTTTGAACATCACTGTTGTTTTGGTAAAGTAGCTAAATCTCGTTTTATATTTCCTTTATTTTTTCTGAGGTGGTAGAATTTCTTTTTTCATGTGTAGCACTGAAAGTGGATTCAACACTGGAAAACAGTGTCAGCTAAATGTGTAGAAATTTCTTTCTAAATTTTCTCCCTTATTTATTAATTTGGAATGCACTTGATTAATTTATCCAATTATACATAACCAAAAATTTAATGAGAAAGTTTCTTTATTGTCCAAGATAATATTTATTTATTTTAAACACAAATTGAAACATTTAAGACGCTCGAAAATAATTTGCTTTTCTTATGGATTTTTAGGCTGCTTGGATGAACTTGTCATCTTCAGCTGTCGACCTCACTCGTCAGGAATTTGGAAGCTCTTGGTTCAATACTGATAAACCAGTACACTCTGCATTGCTTATGATTTTTATTGATAGTGTATCTGATTTACCGGTAAGTTTATAATTCTCATAAGACGCGAAAGAAATACTATGGCATCGACTTGCTAGAGTAAATTACATCAACATAGCTACGTAAAAACTTTAAACGATGGCCGAACGAATATCTTTTTTACATGTCCTGTACATGCTGAGGACTTGAGATGTGAGATAATTCAAACTTTTTTTCAGTGTAAGTAGCTAATAAGTTAAATGAAACGATTTAAAAAAGAGGTAGTGAGCTTTAAACAAAAATCAAGCACTTATCGCTTCTGACGAATCAGGAATTTTCAAAGAAACCTGAGAGCGGAAAAGAACACTCTATCATTTCATTGTTACAACTTACATTTTATTCGCAGTTATATTTCCACTTTTAATTATTTTAGTATCCAAAAGCAAAGTTGGAACCGTCGCCATATATTATGGTAAATCTTGGCAAAAACTTCCAACAAACGCCGACAAAAATAAAAACTGTTAATCCGTTATTCCAGAGCAAAATTCTGTTTTTTATTCGTCATCCCGAAAGACAGGAACTAAGATTTGAGGTACGGATTAGATAACTTACACGATTAATTGATAATTCCGTTAATACATTTCAAAAAATAATGCTTTTTCCAACTGACTGGTTAGTTTTGTCTGCGACTCTTGTTTCCCTATACTCCTTTTTGCATCTTTCTGCATATTTTTCTGAAGGAAAGTATGTCATGGACTTCGAAGTTGCCGGAACAGCTGTCAGCCTGATTTCGAAGGAGAAGTACTATTTTTTCCACGTAGACAGCTATTATGAAACTAAATCTTATTTATACGATAAGCACTTTTATTATGAGGTTTAAATTAAAGCACTTTATCAAAATTTTTAAGGCTATTGATAATACAACAAAACGTTCTCTCGGTGAATTGGTTTTGCCATTGAAGGCAATTTTGAAAGAGCCAAATTTGGAGCTCTTTGAACAAACGTTTCCATTAACACAAGGAGTGCATCAAAGTCCAATGGTCCTCACAGCACGTATCAGGGTGAACTATTTAGAGTGAAAAATGTCTCAATATAAATATGGTTGTTATATTAGGCTCCGTTGATTTAGTTTTTTTGATAGTGAGTATATCATATTTGGTAGGTTATTGCTTTTACTTCACTGTTTTTACAGGCTTTGGTTACCGACCAACAAAAACGGAGTTCTGTTTTTGGAAGTAATAAAGAAACAGTTTATGGTAATGGTAAGATTTCATTTATTTTCATTCGATAAAAGGAATCTTTTTTAATTACCATCTTTTATTAGTAAGAAGGTTGGCTTGTATTTATCAGATTTTGAAGTCTGATTATTTTCGTTCTTTTCACTTATCGTATCTTTACATACAGAAGAACGCTTGAAACTTGGAACAGCTAGTTTGAAATATTAGTTTCGCTTCCATTTGTCTATGATAAAATTCTAGTTTCCTATACCCACAATATGGTTACAAAATTCAAACAAAATACTAATAGTTGGTATTATATACCATGTTGTGGTCCAAGAAATACGTGATGTATTCAGCATCCAATTTTTTAGAAGTGTTCATTGAAAGAGCTGAAAAATTAGTGGAAGTTGATGAAGCTAATAAGCGAGGTCTAAATTCCGCACAAAATGAGGTGAATCCTGAGAAATATAATGAAATAAATACGGGCGAAAAAGCATTGATCTTGGATCCAATCGACGAACAAATAAAAATGCGAAGGAACAGCAGCGAATCAGCAACAAGTGCATATAGGCGTCGTCGCACTTTTGCTGAAAAATTATTCCTAACGAAGCATACGCAAAGCGGGAAAAATCTGTATATTTTTTTTGATATATTTTAGCACTGTTTAGAATAGAGAATACTAAGGTTGACTGAGATTTTCTCAGTAAATGGCAAGCCTTATTCTTGGAAAAGGAGAGCAAGAACTACATCGATGACGGGAGAGATTGTAACTTTCTTTAAATTTCAATATTTGATAGTGTCGTTTAGGGTTGTTTTCGTCTTCTAATGCTTACCGTGAAGATATAATCCCCACAAAAACACGATCACTTTGAAACTAACTTTCACAAATTTTTTTAGTATTGGTCAATGTGGTCGCTTACAATTTGGTCTGCAACACTTGAAAGAATCAAACAAGCTGATAGTTCGGATCATTCGCATAATGTACGCTTTACTTAGTATCAAACAGTTCTGAATTGTTTTCATCCGTTGCAAACTTTTAATTTAAACGGATGTCGTAGCAGATGCACCATTTATAGTTTGATTTGTCGACCGCAGTTATTACATGTTGATGCGTAGGTCCATTCTGATATACCATTTTTTGGTTATATTGTCTTCAATGGGTTCCAGCGTACGTGGAGATCTCGAGTTTCGATCAAACAAGGGAAATATGTTCATGGTCGATGTGCTTCGGCACTTCCAAAAGCATCGTAACTGGAGTTTTAATCACTTTCAACTTCATCTGCACATGCATAATTCTCTATAATATTTCAGAGAACTATATCCACTTGATAGTGAGGGCTCTGCGGATCCATATTTAATCTTACGTCTAACACCCTCGAACAACAGACGTGGTGGTGAAAAACGGAGGACACCAATTGTTAGGCAATGTCTTGATCCTCTGTTCGACAATCAGTAAGTTCCTGTGATACGTCTTCTGAAATCTCCCTCTTTCAAAAAGCCGTGATAGATCTGACCCGACACTCTTTTCTAAACGTTGATTTTTCATACTTATCAACAGTAGTCCTGAAAAATAGTCTAAGGTGCTAAACTCTATTTTGTTTTGAGATATCCCTTTCTTCACTATGCACGGTGAAATCCGTAGTGGGCTAATCAAATCAGATTTTGTGCTGTTATATTTTTTGATGTGTTTCTTGACATTAAATTGTTCAGGTTCGAATTTGATCTACACTATAGCGATATTGGAAATCACATGCTTACCTTTACTGTAAAGGATGCTACGAATTATGGACCCTTTAGCAAAGCTCCTGTTCTTGGAGTGGTTCGTTTGACTAGCAGATTTTCAAAACTTTAGCTCTTTGTTAAATATCTATCGGATTTCTTTACAGTACAGTCTTTTTTTAAAAAAAAAAATGGACTTATTCACTCTCCAAAAGTCTCCATATTTTTCTAGGTGCAAGTAAAGTTGGATAGCGTGCAAATAACGGAAGAATTTTCGAGCTTTTGGTATGATCTCAAATGCATTTGACCATCAGATCGATGTCAGCACACGCATCCCGTCCGTTATCCTCCATCTTGTTCAGCTGTGCAATTTTGCGTCTATGTTGTTTTGAATCTAGTTTGTTCTATAATTTGGTTTATGTTGCTATTAATTTGCGCTTTTCATTTCTTTCTTCGGTATGGTTAAGACTGGCGCTTGATGTTACTAAGTTCCAGCGCAACCCTTCTTTCAGAACGAGCAATGTATTGTTGATGACCAAAAACTGAGGAGACACCGTATCACTAAACTTTACTAAATATTGATCAATAAGCGCAGTACCTCTTTCTAGACATATATTTTCGTTACAAATTTTGATAAAATTTTCCTTATTTTAAAGTGTCCACTCGAATTTCTTTAAGTTCTTATAAAGAACTTAACGAAATTCGAGTGGACACTTTCGTAAAGTTCTTTTTTCGTTCCAGTGGACATTTTCTTTGGGTATTTAATGTTTTGCTTTGGCTCCTTACCACTTATTCCCATTTCAGTTTTTATTGGAAATTCTTTGTTTTCACCCAATCTGTTTATTAACCAAAAGACAACAAGTTTTAGTAAAATATTTAAATATACACTTAAAGAAGCTGGACATATTCATTTTCCTGCAATACTGGACTAACTTTGTGTAAGCATGAGCTTTGCGAACAGGAAAATATAGTTCACAAGGACTAGAAAAGGAGATAGCGGGAAGCTGGTGAAGTTACACTCTTTGAAACACCATGCATGTCGTTGTTGAACCCTTTTGGCCACCGAATTCAAGAATATTTTTAGATGGAACCTCTTCGAGAAATCCCAACTCTTCACAGCTAAACAGCTCTTCCAGTTCATCCCTGTAATTTAAATTATTCTATACTAAGAAAATGCTTCACTCTCACAAAAAATGCATCGTATAAGTTGGTAAAAATTTTAAGCAGTTCCACTGAATGACTATGGATCCTAATTTTTTTATGGGAAAGGCTCTTTCACGTTAGTGTTTTGAATTTGCTAAGGTTGCGAAAACCTGATAAGATCGAGCAAAGGTTTACCAAAATGATTCATGATAACGGAATCCTCTCAGCAGTTCGCCGCAAATGCGTAAATAAAATGATAAAGCTGTACCTCAAGTAATTACATGAACAAATAATGAAAAGTCCACAAGGTTTCAGAGCTTTGCAAACATTCGCCTTATACTTCCTCAA
The DNA here is from genome assembly GCA_013365375.1 of Litomosoides brasiliensis. Classification (NCBI taxonomy): domain Eukaryota; kingdom Metazoa; phylum Nematoda; class Chromadorea; order Rhabditida; family Onchocercidae; genus Litomosoides; species Litomosoides brasiliensis. The sequence goes on from JABVXW010000040.1 coordinate 29,480, forward strand.
ACGACATTCACGATCGATTGATAGAGACAGCGCATCCCAAGTTCCCTTATCAAGAACAGCGTCGAATTTCCCTAAGTTAATTGTTTCGCTCAGTAAGTCAGCTACCTAAAAAATAAGATTTTTAAAGCTCAGAATATCCTACTGATTATATTGTGGATAGAGATCAAAGATTACCCGAAAATCAATTTGGATATTACTTTCAGTGCACTGTTTTTCCGTAAGTTTCCTGGCTAACAATACTGCTTCTTCGGAATAATCAACACCACATAAATAGGAATATCCTTTTTGTCGCTAAAGTGAAGGAAATTATGGACGAGCTAATCTATTTGTTTTGTAAACAAGAAGTATTTAGAACAATTAACATGATCAAAATACGGGCATTAAAAAAAGTTTCGCTTGCTATGGTATTCCTATCTCGTTATTCTCGTAAATCTCTCGTACAGAACAATTTAACTCCTATGAAATTCAATACTACCACCAACCTAGCTGTAACTGCGACAACGTTACACATACCAGCGCTCTCAACAGTGAACCATTGCCACAACCAAAATCAATCACTTTGCATGACTTTGATAATTGTTTATTTTCGCTAACATAATTCACCAAACGATTTTCAGCAATACGTCCAAACCAAATCTCACCCTCATCTCCAAATTCTTCGAAATTTCTCAGCTCTCTTTCATAATGCTCAATCCAGCTGTAATATTACCTTAATTTTAATTTGTTATTTATCTTGCCACATTTAAGGAATGTAGGGGCCTACTGACCTCCTCCACCAAATACTACATTCATATTAAAATATTAACAGAAAAGTGATTACTGACTAGTATATACTACAGAGCTGTATTTCTTTCAAAGACATAAATAAAAGTAACAAAAAGAGTATTTTAAACCTTACTATTCTTTATTAGCAAGCCTTGAGCAAATTATTTCATCTTTAGTTGCATTCATCGAACTTTCATCGGTCATATTTCTTCCTGTAAAATGAGGATATGAATAGTCGATCATTGAAATTTTCTTCGTGAGACGTGACAATGAACGCGTAAATAGCGAAGTTTCTAAAACATTAGATGATACATACCGACAGTACTAAACGCATGAATAGAATTTCTGCTTAGCAAATACTACCCAGTAATAGTGAACAGCCAGCATAATTTCCCAATTTCTTGCATCTTGTTAAATTAAAATTCTAGTTAAATTCAATGACTTTGCAACAATCAGAGATTGACATATCGACGAGCAAGCTATAACGTGAAAGAGATGGTATCACTTCTCGCGCATAACCTGTTAACAATTCTATGCCTTCACGCAGCTATCGTAATGCTACGTGTTATCCTCTTATTTTACTATCGATGTTTCTCCTCCCCAACTTATTTGCAGTTTTCATCTTCTGTACATCTGCACAGTGTTCCTGCGCCGTTATCACTGCGCAGTTAGTACATAAATAAGCGCATACCTTACTTTCTGAATGAGTAAGTGATCCAAGGTAATGTTAGCAGGAATGTATGGAAGTTATCGCGGCCCCATGAAATATCGGGCCTTTACAGACATAGGTATACCTTCATAATTTAGAGCGAGAGAGGAGGGAAAAAGAGGGAAGGGGATATGTTGATGCAAGAGTTAGATATATCAACTTAGACGACAATAAAGAAAGTTGACATGAACGGAGAAAACAGAGTAGGTTTTGTTTTCTTTTTTGAGTTTTAAAATTTAGAAGCTGAAGTTCTCTGCAGGATTCTCTCCCTTCTAACAGGTGACATTTAAGCACTATCCCGTCATAGTGCTCCTTTGATCAGAATTATCGGAGATAATTAGAAAGGTTGGATAATTCTATCTATCAATTTTTATTTCAGTTATAGTGTGATTTCGAGAGAAGCGCACTGCTGAACACTGTGAAATGTTGGAAGATTCAGAGCACCGCAGTTCTTTTCATGTCACTATCAGTGGAATGGTAAAATTTATGTAGGTAATTGGTTTCTTGAAGAGAGCTGGAGCATTCGTGTCTCCTGCTTCAGCCTGAAATTCATTCCAATCGGAAATCTTTTTTTCTTTCACAAAAAAATAATACAATAAAATTAGCTGAATAACATAACACGGATGATTTCGAGAGTTTGCAGATTGTTCTTGTCTGTGCAATTTCAGCATTAATTTCTCTTTTTTTTGAACTGAACTCATTTGAGAGAATGTAATTGGAAAAGAAGAGAAAAAGGATGTGTTCAATGAAGTTGAAATACATTGTAATATCTGAAGATATTCCTTATTTCAAAATTTCACTTCGAATCTTGCATGTGTTATTTGTTTCAAATGTGTTATTTATTGAGTATACAACGTACCGGTGTATGCACGAGTACAAGTTTATCGGCTTTCGGATTACCAGGTTGTCTTATCACCTCAATAGTTTGTTCTGCGCCTGGTTCCACGAAGGAAAACACTGGATTCACTCGATATATGTCATTGTCCGAACATTTTATCTGAATCAAATATTTTATTTCTCTCGTCCGTGAATTTAACTTTCTTCAAAGTTTCTTTTTTTTTCGCTAATTTGAATCACACACAGTTGCTACAGAACTCTAATGATTCAAATCAATTCTCACCTATCTGTACGTAAAATGGATTTCAAGGCCAATGTAAAGAGAAATGGATGTGCAAAAGGAACCTTGAGGGCTTGTCGTTTGCCAGAAGTATTCTTGGTGGTAAACTTTACTGAACCACCTTCTTGTGTGAATTTGAGTTCCTTCGGGTCATAGGTCACTTCTTCCTTCTTCTCCCCCTCCTCTTTTTTCTGCTCCTCCTTTTTCTCCTCGTCCTTTATCTTGCCCCCTCCCTTCTCATCCTCTTTCTTATCATCCTCCTTCTTATCATCCTCTTTCTTATCATCCTCCTTCTTATCCTTTTCTTCTCCCTCCTTCTCAGCATCCTTTTTGCCCTCTTCCTCCTTATCTTTCTTTGTTCCTTCATCCTTGTCTTTCTTCTCACTTTCTTCTTTCTTTTGCTCTGATTCCTTTTCCTCTTCTTCCTTCTTCGAACTTTCCTTCTTCGAACTTTCCTTCTTTGAACTTTCCTTCTTTGAACTTTCCTTCTTTGAACTTTCCTTCTTCGAACTTTCCTTCTTCGAACTTTCCTTCTTTTCACTTTCTTTACCAGCCGCATTCTCCTTATCCTCCTTTTCATCAGGCTTCTTGTCGCTCTCTTTTTGCTCTTTTTTCTAAAAACTTCTGTCCAAGTAAATGTTTTTACCAGGAAATGTGGCAGAAGTCTTCGGTTGAAATCACATTTGTCTAAGTTTAAAATAAATTTCAATTTTGTACTTTGGAATTTGAAATTCATATGAACATGATTTTTTGCCTAAAGGGACCAAAAACGCTGGAAAAAAAAGATGAAGAAACGAGAAGCCGTACGCTTTTTCTGCTTCCTTGTGATTTCTCTTTGATCTCATCCTTTTCTTTCTTCTCATCGCCTTCTTTCTGAAAAGCATTTTCTTCCAATTTCTTGTACACATTTGCTTCATATGCTTATCTTTAATCACTGAAGCGATAAAGTGATAAGCACATGATTTGATTAAGTGATAAGCATGATTATTTCCAATCATTGAAATATTATGATTGGAAATAATCATGCTTATTACTTAATCAATGAATGATAAATATGATTACCTTTGAAGCTTCCTTCTCCTCCTTCTTACTTTTCTCCTTCTTTTTTTCACTTTTTTCCTCCTTCTTCTCGCTCTTCTCTTCTTTCTTCTCACCTTTTACTTCCTTCGTCGCACTTTTTTCTTTCTTCTTGTCACTCTTCTCTTGCTTCCCATCTTCTTTTTCCACCTTACTTTTCAGGTTTGGCGCAACTTCTTCGCCCTTAGCCGGAGGATTAGCCTTCTCGCCATTTTCCTGTTCTTTGTTACGTTCTGACTTCCTCAAGTTGTCCGGACCAGTCTTTTCTCCATCTTTAACCTGAATTCGTTTAAGTGATTATTCGGAAGTGAAAGTTCAACTCCCAGCAACAACCTTTAAACACTGTTAAAAATCTAAAATATATCGCTTATTTTTTTCAGTTATTTCAAATTTCACACTACAAATAACCTTTTTCAAAATATTACTTAAGCAAAAGGTAGTGTGTATGCTGCGTCCACTATCGGCCCTCTCCTCTTACTATCTCGTGATCGTACGCTTATCCATTTCGAGGTCCCTATTGACTGCCCTAGCCTTTTTTGGAAAACTTTTATCATTTTCCCAAAGATCAAACTAATCATTTCATATTTTGCTCCCATATTTTGTCACAAGAAATAACCTTTTTGGATTCCTCTTCTTGCTTTTCTTTTGCGCTCACCGCTTTTTTCTCTTCCTAAAAACGAGAAGGATTGCAGTTTCAAGTGGATTTCTTTAGTTTAACATATACTAATACAATGCTTTAATTATAAGTTCACTTTTCTCCTCTCAATGAATGGATCTTTTAACTTTTGGAACTCTGAGGGGACCAGAAACAAGTTCCTCGTCCCGAATTCCTGAAAAATTAAAGAAGGAAGGAAAATTTACCACTTTTTTGCCTTTGCATAATATAATTAAATAGGTGAAGATAATCAGTGTTTTGAGTAAACCAATAATAGCAATGGAAATCCACATTAAGCAAAATTTCTACCTACAACTTCATTGCTTATTCATGCATTATTACAGATATCTTTTTTCGAAATTTCAGATTTTAATTCGTAATAACACTTTTGACCACAGTTCCCGGTAAATCATGGTATCTTTCTTCTTCGGCTTAATCTGCATTTGACGGAAAATATATATCGCTATAATTTACTTACACTTATGAGTAGGATATGATCTAATCCTCTCAAACCGTGCAATCCCAACATGACAAATTTTAGAATTATTAAAATTATACCAGTTATTATGCCAGAAAGCGTATTGAAATATAATAATTGGTGGTAGAAGTGAGTTAACCGACCAGTGTAATTTCAAAAATATGCAATGGATGTAATAGCCTAGTGGCATCTTTTATACATTTCCGGTAATGGACACTTCAGTTATTGATATACTTCTACAGTAGCACATTTAATTTGAGCACTGGTCGTCCAAGAATTGCTTAGCTTTTTTTTATTTAAAAAATTGAGTAACTCTTGGACAATTCAAATACTCTCTCATTTCATATTCCCGCAACAGTTGCCCTGAGTACAGCGTTTCATAGCGGTATAAAGCTATGTGAGACACGTTGTGCAGCTGATACATATCACTGTGCAACTTTCGCTTCTGCTAGGTGTTTAGGGTTGGGGTTGAGTTGGATGATTGTCGTTCCACCAATAGATGGGTTAGAGGTTTATAAAACTTCTCGTGCTATCACTTTTCGTGTTTCAAAATGATGGCCGTAGAGTGACGATAATATCGAGTTTAGAGTTTGTGATGTGTGGGATTTTTAGTTTCTAGGTTGAAAGAAGTGAAAATGCGGTCAGCTGCGATATGTCGTACACTGTCAAAGGCCTTGCAGAGGCATATGTCAACAGCGGCTGTTTGTTCCGCAATTAGGATGCCTCCTAAAGTTTCGATAGCTCGGCAGATGTCAACCACTCGGCGTATGTTTTTGCAGATTATCAGAAAGAAATGATATATTATTTGAAAGTGTAGAGTTGTTTTAAAATTCTTCGTATTTCCAAGTCAACTGTAGCAATACATTATTGCTGAAGACTGTTATTTGAGAATCTGAGACTTTCTACTTCGAACCTTACACGAAGTTGTCGTGGATTCTCTTATCTTGCGAGAGATGGAAAAGAGCCGAACATTGGAAGGAACAGTGAGAAATGTTATCTATACCGAACTTAGGGTACTCTGTTCATAAAGCAGTGGCCTACCTGGAACTTACGGGTAACTGTGCTCTTTTTCATGGATGCTAGAATCTTTTGAAAATAATTTGAGGTTTTTCTTGGTAGTCGAGAAGACGATGTTACAGTGTTATTTTTCTTATTTCAGCGTTAAATAACGAGTTAGTTGATGCTTTAAAAAATGAAATTACGGCTGAAAAACAACTGGAAAAAGAGAATCTTCGAGGTGAACAAACCCCAAGAATATCAGGCTTTGAAATTACAACTGATGGTGCTAACGTACAGTTGGCAAAGCTTCATGGCAACGAAAAGTAATTTTTGAAGTTTTTATAGAACTTATAGAACTTGCTGTTTCATAGCAATGATGATATATAAATAGTATTAAAACGTGTAAGGCGCTGTGAGGCATGTCTGAAAATGTCTGAAGCAAATAGTTGTGACATATGTTAAATAACTAATATGGGCCATTTGGACTAGTAGATAGATTAAAAAACGCTTAGGTGATAGCCGTTGTGGGAAAGTTTAGAATGAGGTTCAGTAATTATTTCTTTCAAGTCACTAAATAATATCACATTATCTCTGGAGTTGTCATAAAATGTGCTTCATATTTAATTGCTAGCATTTTACAGGATTAACGTTTACTTTAATGTGAATCACTCGGTGGATATGGAAGGCGAAGAAGATGAGGTTTGTTTTCTGTTTATTTCCGTTTAGGTTATGCGGTCCACTTTTTCTTATATAGAATTTGGGTTTTTTCGTTTGTAAGTAGTCAAGCTGGTACATCACGTATTAATATACTCTTGCATATCTTCTGTTTATTAATTTTTGTTAGCTCTCACTTTCTGTAGGATGAAGGAGTGCCACTCGCTTTGCCTTCACTTACGATAGAAATAATTAAAGCCCAGCAACGATTATGCTTTTATCTTGACTTATGCGAGAACGAAGATGCAACGGAAGCAAACGAACGCTGTAAGTAACAATTAGTCTTGATTAATTTTTGTCATCAAGTAAATCGCAATATTTCACAAGTTTTTGTACCATAATTCACTAAAAAGTCTCCATTTTTCGATAAACTTTGCATTCTTATTTGCAGTCGATTTCCGTGTGGCGGAATTTTACATTGCTCCGGCATCCAAGGGAGCAGAAGATGAAGATGTACCTGAGTCAGTGTACTCATCATCCGGCAAATATATTGACCCAGTATGCATTTTTTACGTTGTAGCTTGGTTTTTCTCACGTATTTTGTAGTCGTGGGCAAGCATTGGGTTAATTTAAGTGGTCATTACATTTGTTATTGATGGAAAAAGTGATTTGTATGCAAGCTTCAAAAACGAGGTTATATAATGGAATCAAGTGATAATTGAATAACTATTACCAAATTTCCAGACTCTTCATGATCTTTTGTTCAATCACTATTTGGCAGAACGTGGCTTCAATCAGAAATTTTGCCGTGAAGTAGTGGATTTCGCTACACACTATGAGCACTCGCAATATGTTAAACTGTTAACAGACATTCAATCATTTGTTTCAAAGTGAGAAAAAAGCACCAGTAAATGACTTCTGCTTACGAAACCTTCCACAACATCTATGTTTCTTCAAGTTTTGGAGTCTCCTAACTAATACCCGTGTTGTTGAAACTTGCCCATTTTAATGCTATTACTCATTGACCCTATGCGCTATTTTTGTTTTTGTGTAGTAAATTTTAATAAGTATTACTTTCATTTCTTTTTTGCTTTTGAAGTCTATTAATAGACTCAAAATACTGCTATCTTTTTATCGTTAAATGTTTGAATTCAAGCAGTTATTTGATGTCAGCAATTTAAGAATGAGGAGAAAGGGTGGAAGCGCTCAGGGAGTATTAATATTTAACAGTTGGAGCGAATCTTGTCTTAAAAGTTGCACCATATAGCATGATATAATTTTCTTGGACTTAGTGAAAAGTATAAAATATTATCTAATAAAAATGTTTCAAGCACACAAACTTTCGGCTACTGTCTAATAAAAATGTTTCAAGCACACAAACTTTCGGCTACTGTGTAAACGAAACTGTTGCATGTTGTAGGGCAATTGTCATTAATTTAGAAAATTTTGAGAATGGCTCACGGGTGTGTAGGACCGAAAGAACTGCAGCAGAGTGATAATGAAATACTAATATCACTGGTGAAAAATTATCTGGGATCTTCGCCCGTTATTGATAAAGAAGCTGCCATTAGGTTTCGTCCGCCTTATATGCAAACGACAAAGCATGATGCACGTGGGGATGCGGTAGCGCTGATTGTTGAACACTTGCACCAAAGGTTCATATTAATTTTTAAATCATTTTTTTTGATAACTACATTATTTGTGGAGGAATCGAATTACATCTCGTGATCTAGACGCCTTTCTCGTGCCGACTTGCCGACATTGCTGAAGCTTATTTGAAAAAAAAAATGCTGTCATCAATTATTTCCCAATCCAAAATGGGGACCATATTACTAGTGTTCTGTGAAGCAGTTGATGATAAATGATGTGCAATTACTTTCAGAGGGTTTCCTCCTTGGGCGGCTTATACGGTAGCATATTCACTAGTGGATGTATATGCTAGTGAACTAAACACAACAGAAGTACCGTTTGATGAGAATGACTATAGTGCAATCGACGCTACAGTTTGGTGTCGTGAAGTTATACGTTGTTTAAATATGTACCTCAACAATATGATAAACGATTCTGTTCCACTACCAAGTAATTCATTGATCATAATTATTTTAGGGAGTTTTTTTTATCTGGCGTTATAATGGATAAGATCTTTCTTTAGTATGCTTTTCCGTGTTCTTAACTACGAGAATAAATTTGTAGGAACAAATTTCCTCAATGATTTGTTCACACTTCACTTTCCATCTAATTTAAATAAAATTAAAAGATTTTTTGCTTAGATGGGAAAGTGTTTCGGTATACATATAGTTCAAAAATAGCGTTCACTACATAGGACCTTTTATTTACGTTCGAATTTCTTCAGAGATTCAACCTATTTCCAATCAGCTGTTGTATTCGTATTGTGCCCAGAAAAATCGACGTTCCAAAATGGAAGATCGTGCAGTCCTTCTGCCTTCACTTTCCGTAATTGAGCCAGCCAAGGTTCTATTTTTGATATTTTTATACAATTATTTATAATTACATTGTAATGTTGCAAAATCACGGTTAATATCTACGTCCGGAACAAGACTGACCAACAGAAGCAAATTATGATATGAATTTAAATTTGACTTTTCTAAATTTATAAAAAATCAGTAAATCAGGGTTTATAAATATTTGTGCAAATAATTCAAAAAATATTTGCATATTATTTTCCTAGAGTTTTTGTGAGAGAGTATTTATGAAAGCGTAATTCAGTTTTTTTTATTATGTTGTCACTTAATTCGATTGTGCTATCAAAAACGAAAAAATAGTTTTGGATTTATTGCATATTTCAGTACCAGTGCACGAGCTGTACACTTTCTTATTATATTGTCAATAGCGTTGAGCGTAGAAATCATTTGAAACCTTAGCAAATTCAATCCTGCGGTCAGTAACTATCCATGTTTGTCAGGCTATATATGTTCTAGTTAAAAACAAAAAGTGATTTATAGGGCGATTGCCGTTATCATGATTCGTTTTTTGCCGTATTCGATGGCCATAATGGAGTTGACTGCGCCAATTATGCAAGCTCCCATTTTGCACGATGCCTTATTCAAAATACTCAATACGCTGCTGGGAAAATTGAGAACATAATGAGAAATGCCTTTACTGAAGTTGATAAAAGACTCACTGCACGATGTAAAAATGAGGTATACATTTGTCTATTAAGCACTGACAATCTCGAAATTACGTAAAATTGGTGACATTTTGTTACACTAAAAATTTGGGCTAAGCTGTTACATGAATTGAAATAAGAAAGTGCAGTAAGAGGATTACTGTGGCTTATGTATGAGGCTTTTAGGTATTTCCTAATTTAAAATCGATGCATTTTTCATGTTATTTTAGCATATAAAAGGTGGCACTACCGCTGTTTGTGCCTTTCTTCGAGCCCGGAAACATTTATGTGTTGGTTGGTGCGGTGACTCAGCTGTAGCTGTCTTACGAAAGGATGGAGTACGGACATTATCGTCGGCCCACTCGCCAGATGTTCCAGTAAGTGCATAGTTTCTTACGTTGAATTAAAAACTTACTGTTCCCATTTATTGATATGTTGATAAGGTCAACCTGAATAGCGGGTACAAAACTATTATTTGAATATTTAATTGAAGAAATTGCTGTTCTATGAAAACTTTGGTAAATCAAACAAAAACAGACTTTAATTATTATTTTTACTCTCAATACTATGCGGTTTCTCAGTAAAAGAACAAGGTGAAGGAGTAAAATAAATTATAAAGAAGGGCAAAAATTGTAGGAGTGAAAAACACGAAGTGGAAGATAAGTAGCATTAATTAGAATGATGGCAAAGATTATTATTAAGATAGTTAAAAAGACTGTTACTCTTTAACTGAATCAATTTATTCAGGAAGAAGTGCGTCGAATAGAAAATGCAGGCGGTATGGTCGTGCCGATACAAGGCGAGCTCAGGGTCAACGGAATTTTAAATCTAACACGTTCTCTAGGTTTGTTTTATTGAATTTGCAGATGTTGTGAAATGAAGGTTTCCCCAAGTTTTTTTAGAAAAAAAAGGAGAGTGCCACTGTGCAATATTTGGCCTTGTTGTAGTTGTATACAACGTAAATTTAAATATTGTTATTTTATGAAACTCAATGATTCTTGCTTTCTTTTCCTTTCTTCTTCAAACTTCCGCAAGAATTATTAGCAGAATCTCATGGATCAGGACACAACTAAACTAAATCAATAAGTAGGGTGAGAATAGTGTGTACTTTCCACTTCGAAACTTTGAATGTAATAAGCTTGTCTCGTAGATCCTGTGATCGAAGATTTTTTTACAATTTAACTTTTTTTTAAAAAGCCTTCCTGGAAATTTTTAGGTTTCAAAACAATGCAAAAATGATAAATCTGAACAAAACCATTGATTCATCTCATAGTACTTGCAGGCGACATTGATGGCAGACCGATGATATCACCTGAACCAGATATTTTGTCATTTGAGCTCGATAATTCCGAATACCTTTTATTATTATCTTGCGACGGTGTTTGGGATTCATTAAGTGAACAAGCAGTGTTTTCTCATGTTGAGCAGTTTGTTTGTAAGAATTCACAAGAAAGTAAGCCTGCTTATTCTTAGTTACTACTTAGTACTAGTAGATTCAATTCCTCTCACCCATTCAACCCATACAGTCCAATCATTTTTTCATGTTATTTCATAAAGTAAAATAAAAACCAGAGTCGACAAATAGGGACCTATGAATTTCCGCAACAAAATCTTTAGAGTGTCACTCTCTTTATTTTTTGCTCATGTACAATGCCCTTCTATGAAATTGCGTTGTCACATTTGAACTTTTTAAAACCCACAGCTTATTATTTCCAGTAATACTTGACTGGCAGTAGTTTAGATAGTGTCATTTGTGTCGCGTTTAGATTTCATTAATTGAGTCAAAATGTATTTTTTTTTGGTAAAAAGACGATAAACAAGATAGAATATTTGGAAATTTTAAAATGAGAAGTGAGACAACTAATTAAGAAGAGATGTTGTGGCTCGAACAAAATTTACTATTCTTGTATTTACTTAAAGTTTCTGTAACATTTCGCATTCCTCAAGCAAATCTCAATGTTTGTTGATTTAGCTGAAGAGCTATAAAAAGGAATTTTATTTTAAAGAATTGGAATTTTCTAGGCAACTGATCTTCCCGAACTAGTGAAAAACTTAACTGTGCATGATCATATTGAAATTGGGTCTAAGACATGATGAATAACTTTCATAGTATTTCTTTCATGAGTTAGATTTGTTTTTGTTACAGATTATGGTAAGCTGGCAGAGTTCATTGTTGATCGAGCCAGAGAAACAGGAGCAACAGACAATTTAACGCTTATCTGCGTTTTTTTGAGGCCTGTGGAAGATTTGTGGAAGTTGTTCCTTGCTGAAACTTGATTTATAATCTTAGAGCAGTACTGTCCTTTATTTTCCCAAAAATCTAATTGATAAGATTACTAATTAATTATTGGCTAATTTTTTGTTCAAGTGCCTTGTTGAGTACTATCTGTTGTAATATGTATTTAATTCTCATTAAATAGATCATTTTAGCTTTGTTGCATGTGTTTATTAATCGAATAATATTTTTGTAATTTTGGGGTTATAGGTTCAGTCAAAAAGTCCGAAAGAAATCTTATAATTTATTTCTATTTTATGTAATTCTGTATGCTCCGCACTCAAGCATTTAACGTTGTTACTGATGGCTTCTTATCAGGTACCGTTTTCTTATAAATTCATCTGTTCCTACATGACATTTATTCCTTCTTTTTTTTCTCGTTTCATTTGCTTTTTGATATACCGCAACTTTCTTCCTCGAGCATCATCCTTTGAACTTTCAGATTTCCTATCTAATTGCTCTTGAATTCAGGATTTGTCCAATCCAGATTCATTTGTCATAATTTATTGTTAAGGCTTCCTATGTGATCTTGATTTGAGCATGTATTTGAGAGGAACTGAGGCTAATTAACTGCTGTAATTGTCTATCTATTTCTAATTCGTAGGAATTTTCTTTTTGAAGAAAAATTTCAGACTCTAGTCCTGGTCCGAGCATTTATCTATAAAATCTTAACGTACTAACTTGTTTCCTGTACTTTGCATATCTATTATGATTGGTACCGTCTTTATATTAATGTTCTGTCATAAATTTTTTCAGCATTATTCATGTTTCTAGGCGCTTCATATAGTTTTGTATAAATTTGCATTTGATTCAAATGTAAATATGTATTTTTGCAACTGAGTACCATATATAATCAATTATTATGGCAAAATCTAAAAATTAAAAAAAAAGCGAACACTTGTTGAATTGTAGAATTGAATGGAATTCAGTGGACCATTGAATGAATGATGAACAGGTAGTTCAACAGTATGCAAAATTGTTCATCTTCGTATTAGCCTTCGATTCATTTACTCATTGATCGACGATGCGTTCGCTATCTGAGGTGTGTGAGAAAGAACAATAAGCAATCCGCTCCGATCTTTTCGTCCTGCAACGATCACTCTCTTTTTCTGTCTGCTCGTGCTTGTTTGTTATTTTGACTTTGTTTTATGCTTTAGATAGAAATCTATCTAAAATGAAGAAGAGAGAAAAAGAGTGGTAGTTTGTTGTAGAGAACAGTATGAGAATAAATTTAAATATGAGAACGAAACAAATATGAGAATAAATTTATATTTTTGTTAAAATTAAACTAAAATATTGAAGATGTTGGTTGAATTGCAGCTGAAGGGAAAATTTTACTTCCAACAATTCAGAATCTCAACGTAGGATTTTCTGAGTTAAACGTCAGTAATGAATAGCGAAGGGCGATTAAGCTCATTTTTGTTACTAATTTAAAGTACATTTTAATGAATTCATTCTGTTAACAGCTCGTACATATTCCATAGTATACATGAAACTTTTTGAAATTTCATTAAAATATTCGTGAAAAGATAAAATTCATTTCCATTCTTCACCACAGTATTGGTTGCACGCAAGTTTGACGCAAGTGGTATGAAAGCGTTAGTTATTTCACTTCATTTAGTACATTTTAATATGTCTTATGGACGATTGCTATTTTAATATGTGTATCGTTTTTTTTTCATTTTTTTTCTCCATTTTTTTGAGAATTAATTGACTGAATTACTTCAGTTTAAGTTTCATTGAGTGATTTTACATTGAAAAAGTAAGGCAGAACTCGTACGCCTAAATTTCATGTATTCGAAATTTGCTTTCTTTCAGATAACATTAATAGTATGTATATAAAAATGACACTAACACATTTCATCATTTATTACGGAAAATCAGCCGAGGGAATGACGCATGTGTTTTTAGTAAAAAAAAAGTGATATTTGCATAAATGTTGCTTATATTTTTTTGCATTTAAAATTACAATTAATGGAATTGCATGATTTAATGATTTAGTCTGTTATAATACAATTCTGAACTTTCCAGACATTGATAATTCAGATGATTGGGATTTGAAAGTGTTGCAAAAATTCGTAAAATTAATTCTTCATTCAAATTTAAAATAATAATTTCAACACAAATCATACAAAAAAATTTATAATGATATAGCGATGTCTTAGTAGTTAGGTAACTAACAACCAAACACTAACTTAATCCTTACAGTTCACAAAATATTCAATTAATTCCGAATGAGTGTTCTTCAGAGATCCTTGGACAATCCGATTATTACAGCACCCGTAATAGTAATTACTACAGAAATTGATAAAATTTTCAAATTTTGTGAGCCACAAATTTCTTTGAAATAGATTACACTCCAAAGAGCTCCTATTACACCTGGTACCATACTATTGATAGGAAACGATATAGATTGAGCAATGTAATTGTTTGCAATAAACCTGAAATTTTTTAAGTAAGAATTATTTCATCTTATTGTCTCGTTGCAAAAATGATGGAAGATTTTGTTGTGCTTACTTCCTTTTAGTATAAACAAGAAATGCCTAATTGACATATACGCATATTCATTCATTCCTATTATCATTCAATTCAAATGATTAAAATTTTTGTCATCATTTATGAGAGAAAGAAAAGATAATGATTACCATGAAATTTGTGCAATAGCCCACATAATACCTGACGTAAACGCAGGTAAGATAATTTGATGATTCACTACTGGTCTATTACATTTGATGATAGCATATCCCACCAGAATAACTGTGCTAGTGACGAAGATACCGGTAAAATGTGCAAAAACATATGGTAGTGCTTCTGATGATGCACCAACAAACTACAATAACAACAGCATTTTGATAAAAAAAATATTATCAAAATATTATCAAATTGAGCTTTTAAAGCAAAAATTAGTAAAATATGCTTACATCAATCATTGCATTTAAATTTTAGTGCATTTAAAAGAAAGGAACTGACTTGATCGGGATGTTCTTGAACATAAATAACAGGAACGAATGTTAGCCCATAGAATAGACCTGCAAGCAGCGACAATGCTATACCACTGAAATTAATATTTTTTTTTTGTTACAATTAAAAATTTATTTATTTAAAAAAAAATTTTTCATCAAATTGATAAGAATTCAACTTATCATATTAATTATTACCTGTATAAGAGTGGGTTTTTTTATCCTATCGTTTATCTCTATTGGGTCATTATTTTTCGATAATTAGCAATTCAACTCAAATCAGTAATTTTGCCAACACAAAGTTAAAATATGATGGTTAATGGGTGGAGGAGAAGATTCACTCAGATATCACAAAGCAAAATAAGTCAGACAAATCGTACTAGTTGGATGATTCTCTTCAATTCGATTAGATAACTAAACTACAGTTTCCGTGATACAACCGTCGAAATTAAATAACCTAAGATAGTCTTTGATAAAATTAACTTACAACGCTCGCTTCTTAATCGAATCTTTCTTTTCCATCTCATTGCTTTTAAATAATTCTCTTTCTTCATAATCATTTTCAGGTGATTTCAATGGCAAAGCAGATGATTCCACATCCATTATCAATTCATTTTTTTCTTTTTCTCCAATTCCAATCAATTTGTTATCAGTCTTCGAAATTGGCTTTATCAGTGAAAATAGCACCCCACTGAAACGATTTAATTTTCCTTCTTTTTTGTTTGAAATATTCTGCAATTTGAAATTTGAAAAAATTTCAACGTTTGAGCTTTTGTTTTTTTGTTTTTGCAAAAGCAACTGAAGAGAAAGAGTACGAACATACTTACCCTAAAAGAATGAGCAATAAGCCAGCATAATTTAGAGTGACACTATTTGGGACATTTTCTTTCAAGCCAAATAGGCCAAAACGACTACTTGCCCAACCCATCAAACAACTAGCAATACCCCATATCAACAGTGCCATACCCATACCAATCAGTTGAAAAATTGGTATTGCCATGGCATTTCCTGAAATTAAACTACAGTCCTAAAAGATGTAATAATTTAAATTTGAAATATTAAAATTGATGATAGGAAATTCCAATGTCCAATCTTTATGTACATGATCGATATCGTATAGATAGATATCTTAGACGTTTCTAATATATTATATTTTGAAATAAATTTTTAAAAGTTCAACAATTTAGCCTTTTTTTTCTATCATTTAAAAAAAATTTTTTTTCCCCTCGTTGATAACTTACTTACCAAACGACCAAAATACACCACCAAGCATTGCAAGTGGATAAAATTGGGGGAAACCTTCATAGGCATTAATTATCATACCAACCAGAAATATTGCCGTAACCATTACCCATTGCGAGAAGAAACCTAAAAAAAAATATTATGAATTTTATTGAGCAATGCATAAAGTAAGCAAATCAACTGAGAATAAATACCCGTAGTGCTAGCAAATGATGTGGCATTTACTGATTAAATTTTGAAACTTAAAAAAAGCGATGAAATAGCTAACCGTCGCCAGGATCAAATCGTTTGATAGGTACGAATAAAGATCCGAATAAACAAGTTGAAACACCGCAAGCAGCTAATCCTTTTAATGTTTTACCTAGCGACATTATATGCTGTATATTGTATAGTCTGAAATAAAAGAAAAATGTAATCTTAAAATTTGATTTAAATCCTATTTTAGCATATTTAAAATATATGTAAAATAGGAGCAAAAACGAAATATTTTATTCGTACCAAAACAAAATATTTCGTTATAAACCGATAAACGTATTTTGGAAAAAAAAGAGAAAAAAAAACAGCGCTATTACACTTCAAGCTTTTAACATTTACGATAATCAAATATTTTTGAAATGAAATGAAACAATTGAATTCTATTCTATGAAATTTGACTTGAAAGATTTCTTTCAGGGTGCTGAAGAAAAAGAGGATACGATCTTTAATGGCTATAAATTTGTTTTTAGAATTTCAAGAATACTGGATAAATAATAGTATAATTAGTGGGTAAATTAAATGGTACGACATGAATGAGTCTTTTCAAAATATACAAGAAATGACGACCATAACATTTATATGCAAGCCGGAAGATTCTTGACATGAAATAAAATCCATCGAGAACTCTCAAAGTATCTATCTAACAAAATTTTAATTCTAATATAAGAGACCTTGTTGATTGGAATTTTTGTGAAATTTGAAATTGCACAATTTCATTACAACCAGAATGAGATATTTCCTTCCATCAGAAATATAAATGCAACAAATTTTTGGTCAAATTAGTTAGTACTAAAGATTTCGTTGTTTATTCAAATATCTTCATTCCTGAATAAAATTCATTTTGATTGATTAACATGTTTGAATTTAATTCTGAAATAAAAAAAAAAGTACCAAATTAACTTTCCTCATTTCACAACAAAAAACAAATTGTAGTTTGCAGTGATTTTTTTCCGACATTTATAGGCTATACTTGGGAAAAATTGATAAAAAAGATTTAGTGATAATGGAGGAAAAAAGATTATATAATTTACTGAGAATGAAGTTCTAAAGTTTATTTCTTCTTGCTATATTATCGTTATCAATTTTATGAGATAAGAGAAAGTAACAATCCGTTCTGCGTTTACTTTTGCAGAAATAATTCTATTTAAAATCATTCTAATTTTATCATCCATCTTTTTTCAGTCCAATTTAAAAGGAAAAAAGAAAAAACAAATATAAAGTTCAATATGCAAAGAAAAAAAGTTACAAATCAGGTAGAATGTATGTTGCAAATAGAAACTGCAAGGTGCAAGAAGGTATTATTATCTTCAATGATCTCTGTTGTGTTCAGTGTATCGATATATTCTTCCTCTTCTTGTAGCAAAAAAAAAACAACATATCTATCACAAATACACATTAATTTTATGCAAAAATAATTTATTCCTTCTATTAAAAACACTTACCTGTCATAATACCTCGATCTTATCTACCTCAAATTATGCATTTATACAGATATTTATTTACACGATAACTTTGGGATGAGGTTTGTTGTAGAATTGAAATTATGAATTTTGTTAAAATAACAAATAGTGTCGGATAAGACTAATGTAAAAAAAAATCTCATCCCAAAGTTATTTAACAAAATTCATAATTTCAATTCTGTGTAAAAATGATAAGATGAAAGAAGAATACCTAATTGCAATTTCATATAGAAAGTTGAAAGTATGAGCTCAAATTGTTTTCAACTGACAGAACGAATAAAAAGAGTGAACTAAGAAGCTCAAAAAAAAAAGAAGTGGCGAAGACTTTGTAGGAGAGAATACGCATGCTACTAAAATTTTCATTTGAATTGAAATTGACATTTAGCAAACTTTTAAAATTATTTTAAAATGTTATTCGCATTGATGTATTTTTTTTCTAGATGTATAATCTTGAAAAAAACTTTGATAGTTGTTAATTATGAGAAAATTGTTATTAATAACTTTCAGAATGCGATCAGAAGTTTACAGATCCTTTTTTTTTAACATAAACTATATTTGTAGAATTTAAATTTTCATGCAAATCATTTGTATCACTAAATAATTAATGAAATATTTTTCACTGAGTAATTTTTCTTTCAGTATAAAAAATAGCTTTATGATAATTATTTTATGGAATTAATGTAATGTTATGTGTTTTTTTTTCAATCAATCTCTAAAATATTCCACTTAAGATGATCAATGATCGAACAAATCAAACATTGATTTTATAGGTTGTGTAAACCAAAGAAGCTATAGCTTATCATGACTATTTTAAAAAAAAAGCGTAATTTTTTTGTGCAAAAAAAAGTTTTTTTATTGCAAATGCATTGCGAAATGATTTGGAGGTTTGTGAGAATGAGAACGAACGAGTGAGGAGAGAATACTGATCAGTAACAATAGCATAATAAATCTTCATGAAAATGTAAAAATATTTGCTTCATATATTTAACACTAATATTATCCTAATTAATGTGTCATTTCATTCATTCATTCATGTTGTTCATCTTAATTTCCTACTTCAAATCATAATGGTCAGAGTTATTATAATAAAATTTCAAATTTATTATTGTTAAATTTAACTCATCTTACTAAAATATCTTTGTACTAATAAATGATAATGTTTGAAGTGAAAATACCACTTTTCAATATATGCAAGAACAATTCATTGTTGAATAATTCATCGGTTGAGAAGTTTGATGAAATAATAAATTTGAAAAAATAAAAGATCTGCAAAGTGTCGAGAGAGAAATAATAAAAGGAAACAACAGCACAATCACTACCATTTTAAAATTTTCAATGTTTTCAGGCAAAATATTTGTTTGGTACAGTTATTGAAACCCTCAAAATTTCATCTATTGAAATAGTTTCCCACCACAATGAAATATCATTGCCTATTAAACACAGCTCCATTTAAACATTTTTTATCAGTTAGTAGAAATAAATTAGGTCGACTTCAGTTGAGTGCTTTTTTTTGTTAATATTTATCAATCATTTACAAAAAATATATTGGACAATAATTTTTGTGTAGCTACAACAAGAATATCAGGAGTATTAAATCGTGAAATTTGCTTGAACATAATGAGATAGACAAATGATAAAGAACGTGAAAAATACACAAACATATTAAATAATGGTCATAAACATTTTTTTAAACATATCCTACAGGAAATACGAAAGACAATCGATCAGTCCATTCCAATCCTTTGGCTCTTTCCAACTGAAAAAATATTTCCCAGACAATAAGTGCCAATACCCACACTAACGCACCGATTATTGAATACACCACATCTGAAAACAGCACATAAATTTACAATTCAGACGAACTATTAAAACCCGCGTGGAGTTACCGGTCTTCCAGTAATTATAAATGGCTAAAAACTGTGGCTAACCCTTCGGTTTTGGATTCAGAGCAGTCAGGCTTTAAAATTTCCCCTAGAATCAATTAGCAAATAATAATCTTCAGTCTTCTTAACTGTTCCAATTCTTCCTTTTTTCTACTTAAAAAATATTTCATTCACCTTTAAATCCTGGATGTATTTTCGACCTATAGCATTTAGTACGTTCCTCTACTCTCACAAATTAAATTTCGGCATATTGCCAAGATTTGTAACTGATTTTTAAAAATAATACCTTAAATATTAAACAGAAAACTCACATTGTTTAATAGTTTTTTGCGTCGGTGATGGTTTGTCGAGGAATGCAGACTCAAAAAACCACATCGCGTTAACAATCCAAACTAGCGGTAACAAAGCAAAACCGATATAAAAATAACGCTTACAAAGGATAACTTTATCCGCATTAGACATCCTTTGTAAATTCATTCCCAATAAATCCTGGAAAGCTTGCTATATTTAATCAAATTTCCAAAAAATCACCTCAACCCACAGTAGTGGCAAACCACCTAGCTGGCATCAAAATAATTGCACTCCCAAATTATTCTGACAAAAAAATTCATCGAGGTGAACGTTAGAAATTGTGGCACACAAAGATCGATGTGTAGTGGACAACATTTATTTATTTATTTACATTTTATGAAAAAAAAATTTCAAAATTGGAGTGAAGGGCATCCGTAAAATAATTGAAAGTTAAAAAAAAAATATTTTTTATAAAATATCCAGAACATTTAAAAACATTTTCAGAGCAAAAGTATGGTATAATATTAAAAGCGTAACACCAATTAATGCATGACTACGTGTACAATTACAGCCATGCATGAGGGTAATCAATTAATTAACCACCAAAATACTTAACATATTCACAGGTGACCCACAACATTTCATAGGGTATGAAAAGAGTTTCAAAAAAGTAGAGTTAATAACGCCTTCGATCAACTATAATGTAATATTCTAGATGTTAAATCCGTACTGCACACTGATTACAAATGAATATGCAAAAATTTCTAATGATTAAGCAGATATTCTCAAGGGATATTTCTGTTGTGTTCATTCTCTCATTGACTACACGATGCCTATTACCTACAAATTTAAAAATATGATTATGAATCACCAGTAGCACTTATTTTATCCAATAACCTATTTTCCGCATCCAAATCTACCAGTGTTGTATATCGTGACCAGTACGACGTATTAGAATTGTTTGGATTGCCTACAGCTGACACTTTCTTTACACCATCATGAATTATCTCCCGTAACAGTCTGTAAATTTATTTATATACGCATCATAAATAAATGTATGTATATGTAGTTCTAGCAGGATCGATGTAAGTTACTCCTCAAGCAAAGAAGAAATATGAGCGAAAACTTCCAGAACATTTTATATTTTGATGAAGACAACATTATTTTAACAATTGAAATCAAAACAACATTATTGTCCATTCAGTCACGATTAAAGAGATTACCGATTTCGTTTCAGCATTTTCTGATAATACTCTTTACCACCTCTACCATGTATCAAAGAAACACGAGCAGCATCGGCATCAGCTGATTGGTCTGTGGTATGCCTTAAAAATTTGGACTAGCACATTTTTTACTACGGATGAAAAGGAATAAAATGTGATAACTGAATTGCTTAAATGCTTACTTGAATAATTCTTATTAAACTGTATGAAACTTAAATGACTTTGAAACAGGGCAATACAAAGAATATCGAGCCTGAAAGAGATAAAATACTAATGACTGCATAAACTCACCAATCAAGTTTGGCATTCTGTATACTGCCCCAGCATGACGGTGCATTCAAAGCAAATGACAATCCACAAAACCACAGCACACTACCAGTAAAATAGTAATGTACTATGATTTGAGCCAGCATAAAAGCAATACTTGTATAACAGAACCAGTAAAATGCAAATAAAGCCGTTCTTTTTATAGATTCATGTGCCATCAAGTCGCGCCTTACCAGGAATTTTAAAGCCTAAACAATCACGAATATGGCTATATTCATGTAGAAGAAAGTAGCCTTACAACAAATAATATTTTTAAACTAAAACTTCTCATTTTACAACTTTTTTCCGTCTTTACAGTGAAAAATTATGAATTATATAATTCTTCTCTTCTCTGTTTTAACTTTTTCCCCTAAAAAAAACTAAATCATTTTCTGCTTGTTACAAGATAAAAAATAACGCAGATGCATCCATCTTACGCACATGTATGCATGTGCGCAAGAAAGTAAACAAACACATATACTCGGTGAAATAGAGGCTAAAAAAATTAACGATAAACACTGAAACTATTTTCAAAAGTCATTATAATAAATTGATTAACAAAAGCTTATTCCTAATGCCCAAGTTATAGTCATCTTAAAAAGACAGCGATAAAGAACCGTAAACGAAATGCACCAACGTCTTCACTGAGAACAAAAGTTTCAATTATCTGCCGACCAACGGTCGAATCCCAAATGACGCATGCTTGTTCACCCATGAACAACATTGGTTCTAATTTCTTCTTGCAGTAATCATAGGCTTCGTTAAAAGTTTGAAATTGTGCATAAAATGGTAGAGCTATCCGGGCACCCCAAGGGCTGTTCAGTGCTCCATGTGTTATAGAATCCAAATACTCTGAAAACATCTGCTGATTTATGCTCAGCCACAGCTCGATAACAGCTGACTATACATCTAGAGTATATGAAACATCTCCAACTTCAATTTCATTCCAATTCGAAATATTCTAATACTCCTAACTTGGAAAAATTAATTAGAAAGTTAGACAATAAGCTCTGAAGCATGAAAATTTAAGTTATTTAAAAATATCGTTGAAACATTAAGATGGGACATATTACTCAAGACAGAAATTATTAAAAATCAACTTATTTTGATATATTAATATTAGATCATGACTTACTTTCCGAGGTTGAGCAATAGAAAGTGACTCGCTTTTTTTTCCCTACTCGGTCATCCGAAACCAAAAAATCTTCATATTCCTGCAGTATTTAATCTCTTACTGCGACATCAATCAGTACAGCAAATATTTTCACCGAATGCATTTATTGCATTATGCAAAAATATACCAATTGAATAGTTCGATAAATATATGGCAAGATTAAAATGTGATCAAAAAAATCAATTAATCATGCTAGCAACGACAGCAACATGTAGTCGATCATCGGAAAAATCATAAAATCAAATGGTAAGAGAAAAAGATGGATAGTGAGATAATTGGCATAGTAAAATCTTAATCATATGAAAATTATTCAAATATACATCTTAACTAAATTAAAATCTTTAAACAACCTACTGAATCAATAATTTGCCGCAGATGATTGGATAAAACAGCGGTGATATCGTATCGTTTTTCAAAATATTCTTTCAAATATGGTCCATTTGCTAATAAATACACTGATGGAGTCAATGCTACCGTTGATGCGATTACACCAATACGTATACGTCGTGCCCACCTCTTATTTATCTTCCACAGAAATTCTGCACTCATCGATAGAAACAAGAACTATAACTAAATTTACATGTACTGATAATTTCATTAGTTCTAATCCCGTTGCTTACAATGAAGTGAAAGCAGTTATAGAAGCAGTCGATAAGAAGCCATTGCGAATGAACACAATTTCTTAGAAAAAATAAGCTATAAACTTATAAACCACAGCATGAGTTCTCCTTATTAATTGTTCAAATTTTATCATCACATATTTCTTTTTTATTTCATTTTAACAAAAATATAAATCAGCAGGAATGAAGACTAACAATGATAATATGTTCAACATGAAAAAAAGTCCTTAGATGAAAAAATGAACGTAAAGTAGAATAATTGAACAACTGAATATAAAATATTTATACAAACGACATTAACGGAGGAAGGGGCAAGAATGCATATTATGTTGATAAACTAGTGATGCAATACTGTTGTAAGAAAGAACAACTGAACCAGTACATACTGAGCAAAATGAGAATACCCATGGCGTATAGAAAATGCAACCTAAACGGTAACTAATTTATTTGATAACATAAATTTCTGGGCCAGTATTTTCAAGATATTATTAATTTTGCTAACCTTCCACTGAAAGAGAGGAAACAGCTGGTACATTAAATCTACTCATGCGAATTATTAGTGACGCAGTTTTTTTTCTCAAACTGCTTTGCAGCTAACTTTTCAACAGCTTCCAACCGTTTCGAATAAGGCCATGAATCACCGACGCTATCACCATTAGCTGTAATAAACTCCGACTTCAGATCACCTAGAGCATTGCGTATCCTTAAATTTGTTGCGATAGATGAGTTCAAATATTGGCGTGCTCCTTCCACATATTCCTCAGAACTGAAATTGGAATGAAATCTCCAACGGTTAAATAATATTTTACTTGTTAGAATACGATTTATCATACAATTTAAAACAACCTAACATTTAATAAGTTAGCTTGATTCTTCAAGGCATCAATTCTTTTCGGCAATTTTTCTTTATCAAATTACTTTCCCCATGTGCGTATCTAATGGCGGTCAATACGAAAGGAGATAATTCATTATTAAATTTGCTCAAACTAAGTCCCTAGATTTGTCAATGTGGAAAATGTAAAACGAAAAAATGCAAAAGGACACAAATTGTTTAATACAATATTCCAGTATATATTTCTATATCATTTGTAACTTTAGTAAAAAGGAATAAAAAGAAAAAATTACTCAGCACAAGCATCGTGGTCTAGCATCATTTCACTATATGAGAAAAAGCTTGTCATCGCATTCCGAAAACAGACAGCAGCTAATGGTATCAACACTGCTAAAGAACCGTATGAAACGACACGACCATAACGCATTAAAGTTATGAAGGACAAACATACAACACCTGACAACAAAATCCACATGGAACAAGGTACCAAAATACATCGGCGGCTGAAAATATGCTCAGTGAATGTGAGCCTCATTATTTCCCAATAGTTAAACAGATTAAATCTTGCTTACATGATTCAAAATGTGGATTATTCAAAATGTAGTGTTGGGACTTAACATGCCAAACTGAAAAGTAAAAATATTGAGCACCTTGACTTTGAAATACAAACTATTGTTAAAAAGGAAATGAGAATATTGAATGATACTAAAGCGTTTGATACCTATTAGCTCTAAGTAGCTCGCGTCGAATAAGAAAGCGCCGAGCTGCGTCTGAAAGAAAATAGTCATCAAATATATGCTTCCCAAGATCCGTTGTTGTATCCAAAAATTTTCTGTTGCTATAAAATGAAGGTTATAATGTTGAAGTTCTCAACTAATAAAGAAAAAATGATTCGTCATGAAATCCATTCGTCATGAAATCCATTGAAATCCATTTCATCTATCATGAAATAAAAAATTTTGCAGTCTTTGCAAAACTAGCCCTAATTTATATATGTTCAACGAAAACTCCGCTGATCCTTATCTATATCACACAAACCTCTTATATAAGACATCCTAAATAATAAAAATAATGAAAAAAAGTTTCGTCATGTGATTAGATAAAAATGATAGATTTTAGGGTTAAGAAACGTAACCTATCTTTGCATCGAAGGAAAAACCTTTGTAAATAATCACAAACCTCGAAAATAAATCATTTGTTTTGATACCAACTATTTCTTTCATTTTCGGTAATTCGGATAAGTTCTTTGCTACTGCACGTATAGGTAGTAATAATTCAAAACCATTTCTAAAATAAAAGCCTCCACGCCATTCTGGGTTCAGTGAATCGGTCACAGCAATCTTGACCTACAGGAAAACTAAAAAGATTACTTCAAACCAACTAAACACATAGCCGAGAATGTGCAAGCTTATTTGTGGAACAAATTCAAATTTCTTAATCTTATTCAATTTCTCTGATATTAAGTTTTCCGTATTGAATATAAACGTCGTGTTTCAATTAGGTGAAATTTGGATAAGGCATTGCCGAATCAATAATCTTACCAAGTGACAATAAAGTAAAATCTGGAATAGAAAAAATCAATAATTAATAATTGTCTAAATTACTACTAACATCTAAACAAGCTGAAATTACCACAACTCGCACATATGTAGAGCTCATTGTTATTGATCATTGTTATGAGTGAAACAAAACAGAATGAAAATGCTTACATTTGCTTTCATTAGTAAATTTTGTAATTTATCTAGTTCACTTTCTACCATATCCACGATTTCATCAGGAACGTTGTAAGCGATGGTCCTCCTTCCGAGATTAATCCTTAATTAAAAGCTATCAAGTTCCAATAATGGTTAACTTATTGAAATTATCACTATTCTATTGCTCTGTCAACATTAGTTTAAGACTTACATGCCATTATGAAATGCAATCAAAGTACTAGGATACGCGCTCATGCCAATAAAGGCAGCTGCCTGTAACGCGAATTTCTCCCACTTTGACATCGTTTGACCTGAAATTAGACGAGACATAAACTGCACCTCCTTCACTCCCCTCCTCCCACCCTACAGCAAATAAGCCATCCTTTCCAAAACAGCCTTCTATTTGCCGTTGTATTTCGAACCAGGCATTAGAAAAAACTATCATCGTGATGAACCGTGGATAGACCGGTCGGTGAGAAAGGGTTGCTAGGGCTCTAAAATAAGCCTGAGAGTTGGGCGGATAGGATGACAGGGTTAGTTATAAGGTGTGTCATGTAGACGCATGGGAGTATTCGTGCTAGCTTTGATTAAGAAACTTAGCTCTTATATCATATATAATTCTCTTGAATTGTTAAAAGTCAGTTCATAGAAACCATCCTATTATGAGTAATATCGAACGAAGCGATATTTCACTGCGGCATGAATTTAAATTTTGTGAGGATATCATCAAGCAACTGGAAACTGGGAAGGAAAGCACGAAAGATTTACAGGTGAAGTCAAAATTTGGCTTAAAAAATCAGAGGCGGGTTAGAAGTGATTCACTTTTGTTAACTTAAGTGACTCATTTAGCTACATACACTTAATCTTTACTGTGGTTAATTCTTTGATAAGAGTGTTATTGCAGGATCAATTGAAGCAATGTGAAGAGAAGCTAAAGCGTTTGACAAAGGAAGTATCCGCCCTTTCGTTATTTAGTAATAACGAAGGTGTTGATGAATTGCCGACTAGCTCTTTGAATTATCTCTTTCTACCATATTATTTAGCCACAGTTACACAGAATATTATAGTTGCGCCGGAGGAACGTCTTTTATCTCTGGATCGTGCAAAAGTCAGATTTTTCTTTTAAATCATGAATGTAAGATTCAGTTTTCATTTTCGCTAAATTCTAAGCAACCTTTATGTCGAGAAAAATGGGAAACATTCTTGATGTGCAGATTCCGGATCTGTAATTCTGAATAGTAACTAGAAAATCTATTCATTTAAACCGGTGAGATTTTCCAAGTTATTTTAAAAACATATGATTTGTTTAGTTGAAATACTGTTTCAGATATATTTGCAAGACTTTTTAAGAAGATTGAAGGCGTACAATATTATTGATTTTGATTTGTCGGGGGCAAGCGAAGACAATGAAAAAAAGGAGGCAGAAAAGTCGAAGCATGATATCGATCTTTCTAAACAAAGAGAATTAAAATTGCAACGATTTCAACGGGAAAAGGAGTTGAAAGAATTAGTGAAAAATTCGGAATCTGAGTTGTGTTCAAATGTAGACGACGACGAGTTAATGGTATTTTTTAAAAAAATTGGAAAGGAAAATAAAGAAGTAGTTGTATATTGCTGTGATGGAAGGTTCTAATATTTATGAATTTGTTTTTATATACTAGTTCAGAGTTTTAATTTACTATACATGAAAAAATATTAATAGAGAAGTATTATGTCAATGCTAATCGAACTGCTTGTTTATTGAAATAGATATTTGATCAATTCAATGAAATAGGATTACAAAAAGTTCAAATAACATTTTAGAAAAGAAAGTATGATAGCAGATGTTACAAGGAGGAACTAGTGCATTATCATTAAATTTTTTCGTTTTTAGCGGGAATTGATAATAAATCGTTTGCATCTTGCTGCAATGAAAAGTGTTGATGAAATGGGACAAATTGATCAAGAAATGCCAATGGTAGAACACATGTTGAAAATCCGAACGGGACAAATTCAAGCTTTACCGAAACGACCTAGTATATTTTCCTTTTTCATCTTGGTTTCTGGCTCAAGTAACTAAAATAATCAGTATATGAAGAGAAATTATACTGCTAAATGTTAAATGAGGTGTTTATTACTTTAGATAGTGATAAACTTCGAAAACATTCCTTTTCCATTTGACTGCATCAGGACCCAGGATGATGAGCAGAATCTTTTCTACAATTGCAATGATATTGAGGAAGAAAATAGTCAAAAGCAGAAAATTTTTTAATGAAAGTTGTTTCTATTAAATAATTGTAGTAAACCGGCTCGCACCAACTCCATACATAATAGCTCGAGATCAAGTGCAGAAGAGGATTTTTGGTCTGGGATATCCAAGTATACCGACAATGACTGTAAACGAGTGGTATGATGAGATGGTGAAAACTGGAAGGTAATGCCATTTTATTGTGTGCTCCTCAATATTGATTTTTCTCAGTTTTATGGTTTACGTAAAGTGCTGCTGCAATATTGAATTTTGAATCTATTTTTGAGCAGTCATGCACTTGCTGGATTTGTAAAATTCTCGTCAAAATACGAGCTTTTCTAGATTCGGTGCCCTAAATCCAGGCACATCTGAAAACAACTCCGATTTAAATCCTATGGATGAAGGAAGAAGGGAGGAGGAGGAACGGGCTCGTCTTCAAAGATGGGATGAATACAAAGATAGTAAGTGGTTTTGAAATTTCTATTGTTAGGTCTCATTTCTTATTTTAGTAGGATGTGATTTATCTTCTAGATACTAAAACAGATTGCACCGAGCATTTAACATGTAGTAAATGAGCATGAAAGAATTTGAATTTATAACGTTATCGGAGAGTTTGTTTCAGATCATCGTCGTGGTTGGGGAAATATGCATAATAAAGGCTAAAAAAGATTTCTTAATTCGATGCTAAAGTTGAGTTGTTTCATCAGCAATTGAGTTTTTTATGTGTTGCAATGAACTTTGGCGCCTTTGTACTCACGTTTCTAGTCTACAGTTCTCTACTTTTCATCCTTTTTATGTTATAGGTTGAATCCTGTAGTCTGTCTCAACTTATTCTTGGAAATTTCGGAATGAGTCATACTTCTTTTGTGCGCTATTTTTGTCTAAGTTCTTTCTTTGCAAACATCAGAGGTTTTTATGTGAGAGATTTTGTGTAAGTTTTTTGTCGCATGAAAAAATTTCTCTACTTTGCATACTTATTATTTATTTTTTTATGTCATCTCCTAAATATCTGGAGAATAACTTTCTTCCAAATGTTAACTTTATTTACTTCATGAATTCTTTTTGATAAATTTTATACGGTATTTTATTCTTGTGGTGCTATGTATAAAATTAGTGAGTTTTCTATCTACACTTTTAAGATGATCGCTGATATAATGTAATTCATTATTTTTCCTTTTTCTATTGTAGATTAACTAAATCACTTGTAGTATTTGTATTTTATGCATTCATAGCTTTGGAAACTTGATGTATTTTTTTTTACAGTTTTCTTTGCATCGTAGGCAATAAGTAAGTTGAATGTTTAGCAGAGAGCTATCATAAAAAGAAAAACTCGTATAGATTGATTAAATTGGAATGAGATGAGCCAACTATTGTAATGCATGTAATGGACCTCGTAATAAAGTGTCGTTGCCTTTGCATCCATTGATATTGCTGTCATCTCTCACTATAGAATATTTTTGCCTGATATTGAGGCGGGCTATTATATTTTTTTTTGAAAATTAGAAACGTGATTTTAGTCGGTCGTTGGAATCATGTTATACTGGAGGTCGATTGCAATGTTTCAGAATATGTATCGGGTGAATGAAAGTTGCGATGAGTCGTCGAGTGACGATGAAGACCTCTCCCTGTTCAAGAAACAGAAGTTGGACAGTGATAGTGACACGATGACAAACTGCAAAGCAGGAAGGTAAAATTTACTGAAATTTAGATGTCTGAATAGGCTTGTATAAAAATATATCAAGGTTTTTTAGAAGGATTTAAGAAGAACTATTTCAGCAAGGCCGCGCAAATGTGGACTGATTTATTAGCTGAACAAAGTCTGTCGGAGACATTTTCGGATAAAGTTGGAGTGCATCGAGGCGAG
The DNA here is from genome assembly GCA_013365375.1 of Litomosoides brasiliensis. NCBI lineage: Eukaryota > Metazoa > Nematoda > Chromadorea > Rhabditida > Onchocercidae > Litomosoides > Litomosoides brasiliensis. Next base: position 59,367 of record JABVXW010000040.1, read on the forward strand.
AATGACATGGTTGAGCGTGGTGTTGAAAGTTATATTATTCCTGATGCACGATGCACTAACAGTGATCAAGAAATAGGATACCAGAAAGTAATGGCGCTCCATCTGTAGTTTTGAAGTTCCTTCGTCAATTTCAAACTGAATTGCATATACGGTGCTGAAAGAGAGTTTTGTCACAAAATGATGTAAAACATAACTGAAGTGGAGAGGACAAACTAAATTAGTGGTCTGAAGTTGTGCATTTATGTACAGAAATCATAGTGTTTAAAATGAAATGCGTTGAAGCTAGAACTATTCAAAAATTCGTATTAATTTTATATTGCATAAAATTTCTACAAAGGATAATAACATGTTTGATTCTTAGGACGAAAAAAATTGGAACATTTCATTTGTAATTTCTTCGCTGTTGCAGAATCGCACAGTCTCCCCGGATTCAGATGATAGCGGACCATTTGATTTTATCGCTGATGAAGAAAGAGTCAAAAGCAAAGTGCGTTATTTTTAACAGTCTATAAATTTCTTCTTGTTATCAATATTTCATATTTTTATGAATGTATTTAGACAGGTAAATAAATTAACAGTGCTTTCAGCACGAAAGATATTCGCGTAGACATGATGGTGAGTTAAGAAATAGCAACGGAGAAGGATCAATATGTTCTATTAATCAGAAAAAAAACGACGGGAAATCATGGAAACATTGCACCTCCGTATCACGAAGCACTTCACGGGGTAGTATGAAACGGAAACGAAATAACTACGATCCAAATAAAAGTAAGAGTTTGTTTTGTTTATGTATTAAAACTGAAGGTTATCAGCAATATAAGCTGAAAAATGATATAATTTGAAGCGATATAAACCTCGCTACATCTTCCGAGAATTTTTTTTGCACTTGCAGCTTAGGCTTATTATTAGTCATATTTTCCAGCTAACACAGAATATATTAAACGCGCTTTAAGAACTTAATTTCAGGGAGCGGTGATCGAATTACCAGGCATGTTGGAGATGCAAATAACTCTTCAAATTATCGAAGAGCTAACCGAAGAAATCCAAGGCCACTGCCGTGTAATGATTATTCGTTGGAGGCGCTGTTGGCAGCAGAATTCCCGGAAAATATTAGTATCGTCGAGTTGGCAGAGCGTATCGTTACGGTTTTTGGCGAGCGGAATGGAAAGTTTTTGCAGAGGCTAGTGTTTGAAAGTTTTTTGTGAGAGAATATATATATATATATATCAATTTTAGTCTGAAATACAGTTCTGATTATTTAAAAAGTGAAAGAAAAATTGGAAAAATGAATGAAGGTAACTAGACTCTGTTGGTTCATTCTTGATAAACACTTAAGACATCGTTAAGTTTTTTATTGGGAGCTTGAGCCTGATTTTGTTTTTGTTTTTTATGAATCTGAAAGATCGTTATAACGTAAACAGTAAATGCTTGAAGAGACTGTTGTACCGGTTTGTCTTAACATTTTGATTTTCCGTGTGAGGCTTAATTTTTAATGTTTCTAGTGAAAAACACTTCATTTGTCGTTTTTAATAGAAATTGGTTTTTCATGGAAAGTTATTACAGCGTAATACTCGAAATAGGAGAAGAAAAAGCCCTAGAATTGTTTGAAGCAACACGCGGAATAGAAGCATCTGGTGGTATGATGATTGCTGATGGTTCACGTCGACGCACCCCAGGTGGTGTATTTATGACTTTGTTCAAGACGGATCCAGATATCTTACCCGTGCTGAAGGTGAGATTTCAATTTTCCTTTTTTAAAGAAAGAAAATAATTTCAGTAATTTATTTTATATTGTGTGATTATAAACGTATGATAAAAAAATTTATAAATATATTATGTAATTTAATTATATGGCGTTGCGCACGTTTACATTTTAGGAGAAAATATGCAATTTGCAAAAGGCTTCTGCTCGAGAAATAAGAACTGCAAAGCGAAAGGGAAAGGGGGAAATGTCAAAGGCGTGCGATATTACACTGGCAAAAGTAATTTTTATTGCTCATAAAACTACCTTGGAAAAAATAAATTCGAAGGATTAAGACAGATTTCAAGTATTTGTAATGAAACTGAGCAGTAAAGGCTGTAGGAAAACAGTAGCAATATTAAACATATCTAAAATTTTTTGATTTCTTCAACTTACCTTAAAAAAATTAACTTTACAAATGCTTTGTGACTGAAGACGTGGCTAACTACTGTATATTTTAAGGTCGAGATGCTAAAAAAATTGTCGACAGCATCAGAAGTGTTTCTTGAAAAAAGCCAGTTAGCAACAAGCCCTCTAGCGTGATGAATGGTATCTGAAATCTATACTTTTTTTTAAACAAAACAGTTACGATTGTATTATTTTATGTATAGTTTTAATTACCTTAATATTTACAGTTTTATTCATTGCGGCGTCGTTTATACTGCATGAGTATTAAATATGTATTTTCTGACACAAGTTGTAGGGCTTTCATTGTTTGGTGTTGTATGAATTTCCTCCTTTATATTATAAGTAGAGAAGAAGAAATGCTTTAGAGAAATTTTCACTTTGGACTGCAGAGATTTCTTTTAGAATTAAGCTTGTCTTCTATAATTTGTCGCTTTTCTAGATTATCAAAGACAAAATAATTTGCTTGTATGTCAAGATATTTTCGAATTCTCAATCGAATTCTGTAGTAATTTTTAACGTCGAAGACCAATACATTCGACGGGGACATGTGGTAATATGACCTTATTAGACAAAAAATTTCTGAATGATAAATGCTCAGGGTAATATGAAAAAAGGATTGGTGTTTCTTGTTGGACTTGAAAAACGATAGAAATTGAAATAGATATTTGTTAGTTATCTGCTCTCATGAGGTGCATTATTAGCTTCAATTTCCGTAAATTGGATATTTTTGGTCTCAGGATTTCAGTCATACGGCGCATTGCTCCTTTTCATTTTATTCTCACTCTTTCTAAAATTTCTCGCTGTTTAAGATTGTTCGTTTTCTAAGAAATATGCATAAATATGTTGTTGTTTGGGAACTATTTCACGTTTTCAGGCAAAGAAGAACAAGCAAGAAAAACATTTACTTATGAGAGTCAGTGGGGAAGACAGGAGAGGGAATGATGCTGACATAAGTTAGATCAAATGATTTGTTAAAAAGTGTTAAAGTGCTGTTGGCGTCTCCACCATTTATAGTTGTAAAACTGCTCTAGCGTTTTTCTGCTGACTCCGAGAATCCACGATTTTAGTGGAAAATTGTCACGCTTCGTAATTTCAGAGTTTTCAAGGACATGAGTTATGCAAGTGACTGCGATGAAGATAATTACTTCAGTAATCACTGGACATCGAGTGACAGTCAAAGTCCTCCCTCAAAGATGTCCAGTGAAGGTTCAGATGAAATAAATGATAAAATAGATTCAAGTAGCGACGAACTAAATGTTGGCTCGAGTACAGGATATAATCGAGAGAAATTATCGCTCTCTGAATCAGACTCGAAATTAAACTTTGCTTCCAACACTCATTCTGCTGATTTCGGAACCTTTGAAGCACATAGCAATAAATCAGATTCTGAGGTTGACGAGATTCCTAATTTGGTGAATGATGATTATACGGATGATACAGAAATTTCCGACGATAGAAAGTCAGAAGAAGAGCCGACAGATGAAGTGGATGATGAATTTATTATGAAAGAACTTGAGAAGTTGATAATTCGTCGAAACAAGAAAGATAATGAGTCACGTATGAGGTTATTTTGTAAAGTTGCATCTGTCATAAAACTGTTTCAAGTACAACAGCTATAGGGGAAATTGCTACTTCTGCAACTGATCTTTTTAATGGCTGAAATATCTCAATTATAGGAGTTAATGATCTGCCAGGTGGAAACATAGATACTACGATATTGTTATTTGATGTTTAACGTAGTTAAAGTTTAATTCCTCCTCTTTCTTGTTCGAATAATTTTTGGACCTAAAAAACCTTGTTTGTTTTGTACTAAAAAAGAAAAACTCTCCGAAATGCTCACCTTTCATTATCAATGCTTTCGATTTCAATTTCAGTATTAAAGCACAATTAATGAAAAAAGCTTTGAGAGATAAAAGATCGAGCTATCATTATTTTCTCCATTTAGTCCAGTAATTAGGTGCCATATTTTATCGGCCTTTTGCTTTTCCTGTTCTCACAGAATTCTTATGCAAATACTGATGTCGAAGTACGATGTTTGATATAATAAAAGTAAATCCATCTATTTAAATTATAATATGAAATGTCATAGTTCCATTCAGATGGTTGGCGTTTTTACGTGAACAGAAAGAAACGGAGGAGGAAGCGAAACAATTTCAAGCATACTGGGAAAGAAGACATCAAGAAGATAAGGATTTATGGAGAGATAAGGTAGTAATATAATTAGGCAATGGTTTTTCAAAAGATTTGCTAATTATCTTTTAAAATATCACAATTCCTCCTCTAGCTGTATGCACTCAATTAACCTCGCTCATTTTGAAACATTCACCCTTTTTTCCCAAGTAGTACAATATTCATTTTCAAAATTTCGTTCTTTTTATTATTTCTCTTTTTTTAAATTAAAAAACTTCTATACTTTAAACCTAAAATTGCATTATAGTATATTTATCAGAATGCGATGAAATCAGTTCTAAAAACTTTTGCAGAAATTTCACACTATTTTTTCCATTTACTTTTTTTTCTCTTTTTTTGTTCAAACGTGTCAATTTCTTTCATTAAAAAAAGAGTATTGCATGCAAGGATAAAATCGTTTTTAATGAAACTGAAAACGTGACAAGAGGCTATTTTCCGAACACTTCTCATTTACTTTTACTTCACTTTTAACTTCAATGAACAATCGACGGAAACTATTTGCGTGGAAAATTGAAAAAAAAGGAACAGAAAAAATTTCTACATCGTTAAAAAACGGTTGATTTTTCGAAATGAAATGCAATAAATCTTTACGTAGGAAAAAAAAAGCTGTTCCATCATGTTTCTTTTTTTTTGGAATGAAAAAAGTACGTCAGTATGAATTGTGACTTCCTTTCCACTATTTGAATTTCTTTTGAGAATGATTGATGTGCGTTCGTTTTTTTTTCTTCTCTCCATTCTTCTACATAATTTAACTAATCCTGAATTCGTTTAAATAACAGTCGATACTGTAACTTTTCTGCTTGTCATAAAAACAGTAACAAACACAGTTTTTACTGTTACTAATTGGTAAGACAGAGTAATACTATTAAGATAAAATAAACTTTTTAGTCCATAAACATTTCAATTTTTTTTAAATTTTGACGGATAAAAAAAATGGCATAACATACAGTATTGCTTGCCTGGGAATACTGTAATTTCTATGGGTCTATAAGAGCAAAAAGATGATATTGGATAATAGATGATTGGTATTTTTTTTTGTTTCAATTCTAGGATTTTGCAAATGCAATTTATAAAATGTGCCGAGCTGGTTACAATGGAAAACACGGTCATTTTGATGTACCCGAAAAAATTCTACAACAGATGGATGCACTATATATGCAAATTACTGTAGGCGATTACGGTAAGCCATTCAGAAACTACTGGATTGTACGAAAGTTCAAGTTTTAAAACAGTTATTGAAAATTTTTGTTTGCAATATAGCAATTCGAAATTAGTCTTAAGTGATAGCTAGAGATGAAAATTCGAAGGTTTGAAATCAAAAAATAGACTAATTCGTGTATTTTTTCTTTTAGCAAAATTACTTAATTTAGTTTATTCATAAATTTGAAGAGATATTTTTCTTTTTTGTGAAGTATTGTAAAATGACAATAAGTGCTTAATGAAATAAAATAGTCTAATGGATGAAATGATGAGAATTATCGAAAAGATAATCCAAAGCTTAACCTACTTTTGTTCTATTGGAAATATTCATGGCAGGAAAGGTTTAATGAGTTTTAAGCAAACTTCATCATTCAGTTTATCAGCTGGAAGTGTTCAAATTTAAATGATTTGATGGCTGGTAGGAGCTCTATTCATTTTTTTTTTATAAAATGCATATTTTCAGATGGAAACAAACGTTTGAAATGTGCGAAAGAATGGCAAAAACTTAAAGGTTGGCTGGATATTTGTAAAATTCTTTTTAAATTTGTTATTTCTTGGAATATACCGCTTCTTCTCCATTGGTTAACTGCGCCCGTTCTCTCTTATATTTCGTAGAGACTGTTCTATTACTTAGTGGTACATTTAGTTTAATGATCAAAGATGTTATGATTACTTAGTTTCTTCTCTCACCTAAAATGCTGCGCCTGATCCATCCCAAATTTTTCTTACTTGTAGTCAGTCAATACTAGCGATGGAAAGTTATGCTTGAAGTAGAAATTAAACTGTGCAAAAAATATAAAAACTCCCATGTCTTTGAATTATCGAAAATAAAAAAAATCATTTTAAATGCAAAAAATTTTTAATTTAATTTAATTTATTTAAACTTTGAGTAAAAATTCGTTTAATTAATTTATTTTTTGTTTCATCTGAATGAATTGAATTTTACAGGGAGGACAAGAATTGATTGCCAGAAAGAATTTATAAAATTAACAAATCGGACAATTACCATGTATGGATGGAATCCGCCAGATGGTTGGCTATAAAGTGCAAAAAAAATGACTGATGTTATTGTTTTTTCTCTGAATGATAATTTCTCTGAATGGAATAAAAACGTGTACTCCATAATTTAATTCACGTAAACTTCTGACAAAAGTGCTAATTTCAGCAGAAGCATAAAAAAACTTGTGAAATTTACTGATGCAAACAGTACATGATAAATATTTCATCCACTATGATTAATTAAAATCAATTAAATTTAAAATGTATTTATTGTCCCTCTTGTTGTACTGTATTTTATTTAGGTTATATGTTTTAAAATAAATATGATTCAACAAATTTCTCATTAAAAATCTTGAAACAAAAATCAGGATGAAATGAAAATATTGAAACAAACTGATTTTAAGACACGAAATTTTCCTCTCCTCCTCTCCACACTTGAAAATTTAAATGGCTGCAAATGAATGATGGCATGAGTCACCGGGAAGAGATCAAATAAATTATCAAAATATTACAGAGCAAATGGACAAGAATTGAATTTAATGTAAAATGGAAAGGAAACGAAATGGAAATTTAACAAAAAGGGCAAATAAAAAACAAATAAAAATTTAAAAAAAAACGAAAGTGAAAATTCCGTTGATAGATTATTATCATTAATTACTTTTTATTAGAAAAGTAATAAATTTTAAGAGCACTATTGCTTCTCTCTCTCTCTTTTTCATTCGCTAATTTTTATCAGGTTTCTTTTTTTTGCATTTTAAATTAACAACGTTATCATATCGCTGGAATAAATGATAACAGTTATATCATTAGAGATACTTTAAGATAATTAATATCAGGTAAATGATTATTTATATGTAAAAGTTAAATTCGATCACTTACAGTGTGCGAAATCTTTCAAATATTTTTTAGTGGCCTGAAATGATATTGAAGTTAAGATGTGCAAGGTCATTTGTTATCAAGATCCTTCAGTGCCCCCTATCAATTGACCCAAAAATCATTACAAATCTCATACTTCTTACTGCCACAGATCGTTTTTTTTTCTTCACTTCAAATTACTACTGATTTTTTTAAGGATTTTCAAAAAACAGCAATCTCTAATTTTAATTTTTTTTCCAACCTTTTTTACTAAATTAACATTCTCCTCATTTTTTTCATTGAAATTTTCTTTTATATTATAAATTATTTTGGATTAAAGTAAGCTAATTCTTTTTATTAAAAAAATGACAAATAATCTTTCGTTTTTTTTTCTTAAAAAAATAAATGATTTAATTCTGTGATGTATAATTTATGCATAAATATCGACTGCATAAATTTCTTGCTCAAATAATATGATTGAGAATTATCAGATGTGACTGAACAAAAAGTTGAAAATTATATTAAACATATAACGAACTACAGTTTTACTTATCATTAAAGATAATTTTAATTTTGTCTTATCACTACTAATTATTACAGATCTGTCGTAATTTCAGGACAGCGATTTTGTGTTTATTATTAACACACACACACACACATTTCACCTTCCTAATTATTAGAAGAATTTAGTACAGCACGAGAAGTATCATTGTGTTGTAACAGTACATTGATAATTTGAACCAAAAGAGAATTATGAACAACTTTTTTAAGCTTTTTAATTGTTGAAAAGCATAGCACGAAATTTTAGAGTTGTTAAACGATTGTGCGATCCGTGAATTTGTCTGTTTCATGAAAAGCGTGAAGGTCGTCGTTCATCAATGCAATTCATTCAACAGGAAAATTCTTGCGCTTATCGTTTTTTTTCCTCCCAGTAGAAGATAATGTAATTTTTCCCAGGAAATGTCTGGCAATTTTAGCTTTAAAAGACATTTCATGGTTATTTGAACAAAAGATTAAAACTAAAATTTTTAAAGTACTAAAAGTGATCATTTTATAGGAGAAAATTTGCATAATTTATCCTTCAAGTAAATTACATGAAGTGTTGTTGTAAACTTTTGAGGTATGAGATTTTTGTGTACTGTTTGTAGATCCACAACAATTAATACTTTGTCAAGCCTTATTTAGCAACTGACTTTCAGTAGCACCAGAACAAAGGAATAGACCAAAGGTTGTGTGAGGTTAATATTGCCTTTGTTAGCAGTAAAGAGTTAGTCGTCTTACGATATTTGGGTTAGCTACAAAAAGCTTGTAGATAATGTGATTAATTTCGGCGTTGATACGATGATGAAAGAAACTACAATGTAAAGGATATATAGATTATATGACTAAATCTTAGGGAATTTTAATATAATTTGTGTTAGATTTCTCTCGGGTTTCCCGACATGAAGATGAAACGAAGCGCCATGTTGAAAATTTTACGATGACTACGCTCATGTTGCAATGCAAAATATCATAGGCAATTGAACACTTACAATTATTTAATTTTAATTTTATTCAATTATATATGATTTATAAATTTATCATTTTCCACTTAAAATTCAATAAAAAGAATGTTGAAAAATGAACTGATAACAGAGAAAGGAAGAGAGAGAGAGAGAGAGAGAGAAAAATAATTTCTGTATAAAATATGTGAAATGTGCTTGAATTTTATTATTCTGACAGATAGCTGTAACGATCAGTGGTGATTGATTTGTTTTTTTAATAGATTTGAAATATTTCTACGTCAAAACCACATATTCTTTTTCCCTTATAACCGTTGCGCATCCAATCAATCAGACATATTTTATATGATCGAATTATAATAAGAAAATTTTTGCAAAAAAAAAAATTCATTTTTTATTTCAAAGATTGCAAAAATGTTGTTGTCATCACTTTACATAATTGTAATTTTTACGAGTTAATTGATAATTTAAGATATTAAAGCTGTAAGTAGTTGGCAAGTAGTTGTTGTGACAACTTTGATTGAATTATTTAATTGCATGTAAAATTATTACAATAAATTACATCGAATGTTTTATTTCTTCTCTTATCACTTCGCTTGAATTAGTAATGTATGAAATGAATTTATTGAAAATTTTTGAAAGAGAAATATTTTTGTTAATTTTATTTTATTTGAAACTGCACTAATTGGTATTTTTGTTAAGAAATTTAATTAAAATACACTGAAAAGATAATTCTGTTCAAAGATGATAGTTTGCAGAAAGGAAAAAAAATTTTATTTCCATTTATTTATCAACAATTTTCAATGAAATATTTATTATCAACTCGGTGCAATGAATGGATCTCTCTCTCTCTCTCTTTCTCTCTCTCTCATGCTTTTCCTTAGTAAAGCTTGAGCTAATAGGCTTATAGCAATAGTACAAACGTCAGTTTAACTTTCACTAAAATTTTTATTTTTTTTTAAATTTTGAATTGTGTTTTTAGTGAAACTTAATAGATACTTTAACAGTCTCTGTAAGAGTTACTAATTCTGATTTGCGAAACACTGAGGTTTTTTTTTCTTTCAATTCTTTCAATGTCTACTTCAGAAGCAATTTTTAACATATAATCTATTTATTGTAAAATTATTAATATAAGTTAGTTCGGATAATTACCATATCATTTTACTTTGTATTATCTTAGTTGTTACGTGATCCAAAATTTTACGTGTAAAAAATATGTAACTTCACTACGTACGCCTATCAACTTCTTCAAGAAAGAGAGAGGCAGAGGGAATGATTGCTACCATCGTAGTTTGCTCGTTTCGTAAATGTTGTATTAATGAAATGATTGGCACACACTGATAATTGCTGAAAAAACATTTTCCAAATAATAATTTTCGAAGTGAACGAATTCGCATTCTTCGTTGTTTCACTAATTATTGCTAACATAAAATGAAAAAGTTAAAGTTTAAAGTTAACAAAGAAAAAAAACTGCATAAATTCACTATTGCACAAAGGAAAAAATAGATAAAATTGCACTGATTTCATTGGTACTCAAATCGTTAACGATATTTTTTGATAGTAGCAGCGATCGATCGTTTCCGTTTACATCATATTTATCTTCTTGTTCATTTTTGTAAATTATTTTACTAATAATTAATAAGAGAAATTTTAGGAATAACTATAATCACTCTTTCTCGTTTTTGCTACTACTATCAGCCTAAAATACATTTTATGATATAAATGATTAGAGTAATGCACTGGTGATAAACAATGATAATAAATTTTTTCATCAAATAATACATAGCAAAAAAAAGAAAAGAAAAAGAATCTTTAATTTCTAATTGTATGGCTAACAATTATTTGGTGATTAATTATGACCAAATAAAACAATTTTTAATTTTAAAAGTATTAGAAGTTTCATATGAAAGTTTGTAAACAGTGGGAAAATAAGATATTTGAAAATTATAGGCAGAGGAATATTCAGTGTAAACAGACGGATGAGCATTTTGACAGTAAAGACAAACTAAATTTATATTAAATTATATCTGCCAAATTCCTAAAGCTAACAGTACAACTATGTAAATGAGTAGTAAGGAGGGAATGAGTGCAGCTGAAATAGAAAATTTGGTTGTTTTGTTTTGATAGACACTTTGTCTGCTAAAATTTCATTGGAAGCAAAAATAAAATTGAAATTGTATTCATCCCAAATTGAACATTTTAATTAACATATTTTAATATAATTTAAATCACATCAAATTAACTAAATAATGTTTTGCGTTAAAAAAAAGCAAAAAATAAACCTATCATTAAAAATATGAGATTCGAAAATTTTGCAAAAAAAAAATTTTTTTTTTTGATTTCTGTCATTTAAGTTGCAAAATACAGTTATATTGATAGATTCGTCCTAAATTCATTAGCGATCAGAAAGTTGTAGAATTGATAAAAATGTTCCCAAAACAAATATCAAAGAAAGATATGAAGTTTTTTTGTATATAAATGCAAGAATAAAGAAAAAGTCTCGCAACATAGCGGGATAGATAGGCTAGACGTTGAAGAGATCGATAGCTTAGTCAGAGTTTAATACCAAAAGCTTAAAAGATCAAATCCTTTTCTATCTATTCCTCTAAATTTCTTGACACTTTCAAAAATCAAATGAAAGAAAGAGATATGATATGCCGCATTATAACTAAACCGATAAGAAGCAAACAATAAAAACTATGGCCTAATGTGATCATCAAAAGAATGAATACTACTGGATGAATTTAACTACATCAAATAAAAATTTAACTTTTATTAAAAATAATTTTGAAAATAAATTTTGTTTTTGAATTCGATAATATTCCGTAAACTTTTTTTTTATTGGAATAATATATATATAAATGAAAAGTTAAAGTTGCAAGCTGTAGGCTTATTTGACTGAGGCCGAAAACTAAACTGAGTAATTCGAAATTCAACATCGCATTTGAGTGGAATAAGTAAAATTTTAGAATATAAATTGGAAAAATCCAAAGGAAATGAAAAAGATACGAAAGAACATTTATAGAGCACCGTGAATGATTTTCAGAAAATTAAAAAGAAATAATATTTCCAAGCATTGTGATAAATAATCATTGACTTTTATCACGTATGCTGATAAGATAATCAGTCAGTACCAGTAATATCGATTGATATCTGTCATGCAAGAATCAGAAATTAGAAAGAGATTAAGAGGAAAGCATCACATAGATGATATTCATCTTTTCTATTGCACATAAATCTTTAAAAATTGCTTGTAGAAGTCATCGGTAAAAAATCCTGAATTAAAAATGGAATTTGAAGCTGCAGATTGTTGCTGATGGCGGTGATGTCGATTGGTAAGTCGCTCCGACTGAAGACGTCGCTGCTTCCGTCGTAAAGGAAATCGCAATGGTTGTGATAAAATCTTTTGATAATCGATCGATGAAACCTGTAAAGTTGCTTGATCAAAGAGCTTGTCAGCTCCATATTCATCCAATCGTTTTCGTAGACCAGCCAGAAAGTTACACATCACATTACCTAAAAATACTCGAAAAGATTTTGAATTCTTTTTTTCTTCTTCACACATAAAACAAAATCTACAGAAGTTATAGCGAAGAAAGAAAGAAGCCATGGAGAGCGTTAGAATTAAAATCAAATTTTTACCGTATTCAGAAGCATGTCGAATAGAGAAGTCAAGTTTCTTCTCCAGCAAACGTTCGAATTTTTCTCGTACATTATTATTATCATGGCACAGAGGTATAGTAAATTCTGAAATATCTTCATATATAATATCGAAATGCAAAAGTAGACATTATTGTTAGGTAGGTTAAAGGTATAAGACTTAAATTATTGCTTCAATTTTAATTTTTTTTTCTTCCTACCAATGTCATTAAAAGAAATCTATTTTCTGTTTTTTCTTGTTTAGAGTGACAGAAAAGAGATTTATGGCATAATTATGTGAGATCGTTTAACACTACAACACCGCAAGAACCACAGCACCGATCAATGATTTGTCAAATGATAAAAGGTTAGTTTAGGGGTGAAAGAAAATCTTGCAAATAAAGAACTATTCGTAAGGAAAGAATTGAAATAAAAAAGATGTAAATTTCAGAAATTAGTTCGAAATCAATCAATACTGCTATCTTTTAATAGATGAAAGTAAACAAATTTCATTGAAAGAGTTTACCTTGTAATTGTTCCTTAAGTGTAGTTATTTTAGATTGAGAGTCTCCATCATCACTCATCCTTTGAATAACTGAAAAATATTTTTATCATTAGATATGATATGAACATGTCATACCACTGTTATCATTATTAATTAATGAAAGGGGAATAAAATAAACAGCTAATTAACAACTTACTATTAAAGTCCACTCCCGAAGCATAATCATTAACTTTATGTTCAATTTGCCTTGGTAATACTTCAGACATTAACCATACAAAGAGACATAAATTGGTAGGACCAACTGAAATATTTATTTCGAATTTTTTAAATGTATTCTTTGGTGTAATGTAATATTACAAATAGCAACAGTAACACTATCTCTCGCATAATTTTTCAAGATTTTTAGTAAACGATTTTGATATCAACTAGGATTAACTATTACAGATAAGATTTAAGTTTAGTTTAAATTAAAATCATGATATTCAAATTAAGCTGGTAGCTCATTTTCACATCTCAAACTGTCAATAAGTGAAAGTTATGCCAAAGGATGTGTTTAAAATTTGTTGTTTAAAAATGTTTCTGATTGGATACAAAAGTGGAATTGTTATTTATCACACAATTACTAACTGTAATTCCAATTTAACGCGCATTTGTCGTCCAAGTCAAAGGATGCGTTATCGATCATATCCTTCTTGTAAATCGGATACATAATAGCATCCGCACGTTTGCTATGACCCAATCCCAACGAATGACCAATTTCATGGATGAATACATTGGGAAATGAGGTACCATCACCTTTACTATCACTGATCCATTTTTCCGCATCATCTGCAATCATATCTTTTTCACTAATCCATCTTCTCCTTCATTCCAGTACCATTAATTATAAACTACTTTTCAGTGAGAGGAAGACGTTTAAACATACGTGGCTTAGTGCGTCTTAGTGATTCGTAAGAGTATATGAGAAAGATCACTTCTTATATTAGTAACACCAAAAAGAACAGCTAAAATTAGAGTTTTTAATCGATTAGGAAAGAAAAAGCTTCAGAATTTCACAGTAAAACGGACGTTTTTTTGTTTGGAACAAATAATTTCATAATTATATAAACGTTGAAATTTTGAATTTACGTTTTACGATATGCTCCCTGTCTATAATGAACTTTGTATAAATTATGCAAATAAAGTTTGTCGTTTTCTACTTTTGCTATAAATCAATTTATTGGTATGTTTGCATTGGCTTTCTGAGACGATCCGTACAAACATTCTATGCCAAATAACTGTTAGCATCCTGTTGTTTATTGTTTACTACTTTGTATGTTTATGTGTTTGTATGTGTGTGTACAGATGTGTGTGTGTGTGTGTGTGTGTGTGTGTGTGTGTGTGTACGTACATTTCACATTGTAGCAAATTAAATTACTTGCGACGGATAATGAATAATTGCGTAAACAAATTTTAAATTCATTCAAAGCTTCTCTAAGTTTAATTGCAATAAATGTAAGACTGTCGTATGGGATAACTGTCTGTCACTTTCATTTATTTTATAAAAAATGAAAAAATAAAAATTTAGCACAAATTCTTTCTAGTAATTTTTGTATGCAAATTCTATATGAAGTAGAATTGGAAGGGTTTGAAACTGTTTGATAATTTTTGCCAACAACTTAAAATACACTAAAATTATCGATCAGAATGATGTAAATACTTTGACTTCAAAGTAAAAATTATACAAAAAAAACTTTTAAATACTAACCAAGATGAATATCGCCATTCAGATGACCATCTTCCTGATAGGTTGGATAAAATGTATGAGCTAAAATATTGGTATGATTACCGGTACCATCAAATTTGTATGCATCACCATGATCACCTTCTGCCCAAAGGATTACGATATCAGCGTCATCCTCGTACGCTGCTTCCTCAAAATGAAGCTTTACGGATGGCATTGAATTAATCATCGTTTGCGTGGACCACATTGTAAACGATTTTCGGATTACTAACCTGTAAATTGAATTAAATGAAGAATTAAATATTTATCTTATCTTAAATTTTGTCACTTCACAGCTGCTATTTTCATCATTTCAAATTGAACAAATAAATTTGCATTTGTCGATTTTAAATTCCATTTTACAAAGGAATTATTTATTCATTTCCATTAAATACATCTACTGCAAAAGATTATGCATAAAATTATTTTTGTTTATCAAATTTTTTACGTTTTTTTTTCACTCCGAAAAAAATGAGCACATTCGTTGTAAACTGATTGTAACTCGCTGTGTAAAGTGTAACGTGCGTGTGTGTGTGTGTGTGTGTGTGTGTGTGTGTGTGTGTGTGTGTGTGTGTGTGTGTTTTTCTTCACAGATTTATGAAAACGATAAAAAAAATATACGTGTTTTTCTTCACAGATTTATATGAACGATAAAAAAAACACCTCAAGAAGCTTATCGGTTCGTGAATATTCAATTTGGCTTTTATGAATGGATGGATGTCTGTGATGGGTAGTTAAGATTAGATTAGTTGATAGATCATTTAAATCGCACATATTTTTAGCTTATGATAAAACACAACAGATGCTATAATTGATAAAAATTAATTTTATAGCAAAAAAAAATAGAAGAAACTGCTAACTTAATAATCACATTCTAATTCTAATTAAGGTTAATTTATGAGTGAAAAAAAATTAGTTGATAAATTTAGTGATAAGAGATATCGTCGATTAGTGCAACGGAACAATTATATTTGACTTTATAAATAGACATATGTATCGAGTAAAAAATTTTAAGATTAAATAATTAATTTTTAGTACCTAAGCATTAGACCGTGATAAATCTTACACCAAAATATCAGGTAAGTAATAGGCCTAAGGTTATCATCCATGTTTATCTAACAAATATGAATAGTTTGAAAATCATTTTTTGTACAATCAGAAGGTGGTGGAAGAACCGTATGAAAATGATCTTATTGTAATTTGAGTGTTTTTTTTATGGCAAACTTTTCAATAAGTTTCACTTTTAATTTAGTATTCGTTACTGAAATACAACAGGATGTAATTTAACTTCTTATCATCTTAATTACTCAATTAATTATACCGCTAATTGCTATCTTCATTAATAGACTAGTAATTTCAAACTATTTATTAAATATTTCAATTTAGACGAAATTTTTTAACTTTTTTCGGAAATTGTAGAAATATTTTTTTTAGCATCCCTTTTTTTTTGAGAAATTCGGCTGACCACACGTATTATTTCGATGAGCCGATAGCGCCGAGGTCATACACATAACACTGCTCCTAATTCAAATTAATTCAAATATTTGGCCCAATTTTCTAATTTTCGAGTATTTAGAGTGTATATGTTTCGTTGACCTAAATTAATTCCATATTGGTGGGAAAAGTTAAAAATTTTTTATTCCTCTCATTAACACCTGAGGGAGGATGGATTTAAAGGGAAAAAAGAGAGGAGAAGTGTGTATCAGAAAAACTGGTTTTATCTTTCAGAAAGAAAAAAAAGAAAACGAATTATGAAATTGACAGGTAAATCGTATCTGAATCTTTCCAGACTTATCTTCTAATTCATTTCAAAAAATTAAGAAAAAAATTCAATTAAGAGATTAAAAGAATTTCTATGAATTTCATCATCTTTGTCATTAGGAAAAAAAAACCAAATCAATCATTGTTAAACACAAGATGTGCATGAACTCTCAAAGTACATATCTCTCATGAAATACCTGATTTCAGAACGAGGCATATCACGTGTGTATCTGCTAATGTACCATTTCAGTTTGAGAACATTGTCGGATGTCATCTTATCCCAACGTGATGTTTGAGCTGTAGCTAAAATTAAATTCCAAAAGAGTGTTCATTGCAGAACACTTCCATTTCAGTGCTATTTTGAACACATCAACAAGTCATGTTTTTTTCTTTATCAAAGTTTTAACAAAATTATTGAAATTATCTAAACTATCAAAGATTCATCCATTACTATTATCAATAAGTAATAAAATTTCTGCCCGTAAAAATTCTTCACGTAAACTTCTTTCTCTTAAATGATTATCGTAAATGAGATATTGATGTGAAGTGTATGTAAATAATAGATAGTGTGAAATTATCAAAATGATAAATTACCAAAACGTTTCCTCCTTCTGATAAATCGTGTTGTCTTATGATGTCTGTCTACGTCATTGCCATTATCATCAATGTTGTTGTTACTGTTACTGGTGGTGTAAGTTAACGTGTCCGTGTAACGTTTGGTGAAATGATAGGTTGGCATTAATTGTTGATCGTTGACAGCATCAATTGCCATGTGTAAATCTTCGCCATTCAATATTAACTAAAATATTTTTCAAATTTAATTTATCCCATATTCATTCGTACTTTTTATTTTTTCATAATTTATTTATTATACTTATCCCGACTTATTTAATGAACTTTTTACAAAGAAAAAAACAGTTTAATTCCTTTAAAGTAATCAAACTTTTCGAAATGATAATGATAATCAGCTGTAAGTAGCATAGTTTTAATAATTATTAAAGAATAGCAAATTAAAATTAGCATAAAATTATCACTGATTACAACTATATTCAATTGTTGTTCAAAAAAAAGACCGTAGAATATATATATCAAAAAAAAATTGGTTCAATTTTAAAAACTCTTTTTTTCTTCTTCACATTTTGTTACATAAAATATCTTCATTGGTATTTTATTGGTTGTAAAATTTGATGAAAAATTTTGCAATTAAAATTTGTTTTTCGTGCAAAACTAACCGTTGCGTATAGAGGAAATCAAAATTAGGCAATTGAACGATTGTTTTAAAATTTTTGAGTGTGTCATCAAAGAGATCTTCTGCTGTGATGGTAATAAATTTGTGAGGAAAATAGCAATTTTGAAATTACATTTGCGGTGCGTTTTTTTTTTTGCGTAAAATTTTCTAACAGTTTAGAAGACCTTCAAAATTTTACGCCATGCTTTGTAACAGACACCTTCTCAGCTTCATCAATTCATTCAATAAGCATAAAAAATATTTAAGCACTCATATTAGAAGTAATCAATGTGTGAAAATTTACCGATCGATGTGTGTTCGTATTTGAAGCTACGATCCGTCTGGTGTTAATTAGAATCTTCTGCGTCTGACATTAAGCAGAAGTGTGTTAGAAAGATCAAATTAGCATTTCAAAAAATATACCAACGATAAATTGCTAAATTTTAAGATAAGTTTTTTTTTTATTCATTTTGTTTTTGAGCGTAAAACTGTTAAAATGTCAAATGAACGATCGATGAAGTTGTTGTAACATAATATTTATGAGAAACAAAAAAAAATACATATATTCACTGCAATTGCCTTGTCTGTTTTCTTCATCAATCTTTTGATGATTCGGCACCTTAGGCAATTAATTAGTACCAATACTAATTTAGGATTTCGCCAAGTCTTATATACTGAGCCTCAAATTAGTGCTATATGTCCGTTGTGTGTGTGTGTGTGTCTTCATTTTTATCAATGATATTTTCGTCGCTTCTTCAAAAATTAAATTTTATCACAATTTTTAAAAATGGATAAATGCATCGATGTCATTTGCTACGTCTAGAACTATCCGATAACACCAGAAGTAACTGTAGATGGATGACGCTAAAAATTAGATTGAAACGGTATCGTACGTGAAGGGTAAACTAAATTTTAACGCACACTTTGTATTTCTTTTTTTTTACAATTTCGAAAAAATTTTTTCAATTTAATCTCATAATTTGTAGATAATAATAATTTTTGAAAAGTTTCCAAAAGTCTTAATTTTTTAAGGTGAAAAAAAATTCTTGAAATATTTAACTGATTGTATATTATATGGCTTTACGGCGGTAGAATAGAACAAAGAATAGATTTGTAAGTTAAAACTTCAGTCATTTCCATTCAGCTTATTTATTATCAATCAAGAAAATGTTAGAGAATTCAAGGCCATACAACTAGTTAACTCTTCCTCTCCTCTGTCTTCTAGACATTACAACCATCAAAAGTTCTACATTTAGGAATAATATGCTTCATCTTCTTCGCACCTTACTTATCCTCACATCTCATAGTGTCAGTAAATCACTGGAACCACTAACTACTATAGCTTTACAATTATATTTAAGAATTTGAAGTTTCTAAATTTATAATTCAAATTTGAAGTTACAAAATTTGACCTCAAATTTCAATCACAAATTTTGCTATCTTTTTTTTTGTGTCCAAATAAGTTCATCTTTCTCGCTTCACCGTCTCATATGAATTTCAGCTAACTTGCCGTCTAATCTTGCAATGTTTCTTTTATGACTTTTGGTCTTCCTATATGTGGTTTTTTTACGAGTTGAAATAAATGACATACACATATACACAAACACGCACGCACGCACGCACACATGCACATACACACATATACACGCAAGCAGACACATGTATATTATATAACAAAACGCTTTACGTAAACTTTCCACCGACGATTCGATCACTCAATGCTGTGACAGGAGGAAGGAAGAAAGCGAAAGGAATTTATTTTCACAATGTCTACACCTTTGATGTAAACATTGATTATTATAATAATACAGTTCATAGTACAACTTAAAGTTAAGTGATTATCATTTCAAGCCACTATCATATTTCTACGTAAAGTCTTGTAGCACACGAAATTTCCGTGCTTCTCTCCTCCATTTTTTTATCAAATTTGAAATTTTAAAAATAATGAAACGACTTAAAGAAGAATTATTTCAAATGATTACTTGAAAAAATAAGAAAATTTCCAGCTTACATTAAGCTTCTTCTCATTTCAAAGTTCAATTAAGTAATTTCTTAATTAAGCTTCCTCTTTCACCTTCATATCCATCACTTCTCTCAACAATAAATTCTAATTTCTTATCTTAAGAAATGGCCTTGCAGTGATTACAATAATAGGCGTCTCACATCCTAAATTACTCGTTCTCCTATGTCACAAGAATTTGCTCATTGAAGAAGTACTTTTCAATTTAATTCAAAAGGATTTTTGCGCACATTTACAATCCTTTTCTCTCTTTTACCATTTTCATACATTTCCTTCCTTTTTTTTGCTATCATCAATGATACAATCATAATAACAACAAAAGAATTTGATTTTTAAATTAGCACTTCTGCGCCATTGAAGGTCATTTCAGATAATTATATTCCGTTATCTCAAAAAATGTTACATAAAGCAACAGTATTTTCCTCTCCTCTCTCTCTCTCTCTCTCTTTCTTCTATCTTTAATAAAAATTAAAAAAGAAAATAAACAATTTGCTAGATTAATTGAAAACAAGAAATTTCTTTGGAAAAATGAAAATTAACGAGAGAAAACAGAAATATGATAGGATAGTGGAAAATGATGAGCAATTTGTCATTTTAACGATTAAAAAACAAAAAAATTGGTTCAGTCATCACCAGGTAATTCAATTCAATTAAATCTACAATCATAATTAACCTGTAATTTTTATTTTTCCATCCTCACAATAACTCATCATCATTGATCGATGAACATATTAACAGATTCCCGCACCATTAATAAAAGTATTCTTGAACTTTTCTTCCTTTTTTTTCTTCCACTCAATGATTTTTGTTCTTACAACAAAAACATTTACAGTTTTACAGCAATGATTTTTGATAATTTATTGAATTTAAAAACTCCTCGATGATATAAATTCGTTTTTTTTTCTGTCCTCTTTTGTAGTTTAGAAAGTAGAATAGACAGGTGGACGATTATTGTTAGGTAGCAAGCAAAACATTGAGCGCAAAGTGTCACATAGAATAAGTCAGGTAAATTAACATCATGGAAAAGGAGCAGAAATTAATAGAAAAAGATGAATTGAATTGGTAAGAAAAAAAAAAGAAGAGAAAAAAGAAAGGAAGACATTGCGCGAGAGATACCCAAACTCTCTTATTACACAACGGTTTGTTGGCAATGCAATGAAGCAAACGAATAAATCTAAAAAAATCCATTCTCAAAGAAAATTTACTTTTTCCTCTATCAAAATACTGCCAACAATATATTTTCATCAGTAGATTTTCTCCTTCTTTTTTCTTTTTTGAAAACATTTTCAAATTAAAAGTTAAATTTTGGACAAGTTAAAAAAAAGTAGGACGAATGTTGACGTACAATAAAATCTCAAGGACCACAATTAATTATCTTTCGTTCTTTTGAAAAGAAAAAAAAACTGATTTTTACCGATATTTAAGCTTGCAAAAGAAAAAAAGAACAAGTAATCCTTTAGAAAAGTTAACATTCAAGAGAAATTTATAAGACAATTTCATAAAATTTAAAAGAAAAAAAGATAAAAGATGCTAACCGCAGTTGGTTTTGGTAATAATGGATGCGATTTTGCAGTTGTAGCGAAAAAGAGTAAAAATACAAGAAGAATGTATCGATGCAGATAATTGCAGTACGATTGAGTGTAATAACAGGAGAAGTAGTAATATTTCCTAAGTGCCTTGAAGTTACTCGACTGTAATCCATTTTTTGGCCAATAAAATTTGAGGCCTATTAGCCGCGATACAGTAAAAATCCAACGATAATACAAGGAGACGCAGACGCACAGAGTGCTTTGATTATCAGTAGAGGACGGACAAATGATATCACCCATTTCTAGTAGTAGTACTTCAAGTATTAGTGCCAGAGATAGAGTGATGGTGCGATCAGTTTGTGAATTTTTCCCTCTCCTCTTTTTCTACCTGCTTGTTTTCCCGAATTTTAGAACTTTCGAGAGTTGCAGGTGAAGGGGAAAATTCCAATTTTATCTGACTCCTCAATTGTTCTTTTTTTTATTTGCTTATTACCCGAATAGTTTCTCCTTTTTCATCCGCTTCCTCTCACCAGTAGCAAAGGTGCTGGAGATGGAAATAAGGGCTACTACCTTCGAGATACTTTTGGGATTAAAGTGACCGTTGCGCTGTTGGTACCGGCAGCAATATTAGGAAAGGTACCCCGCATTTTCTGTGCAGGGAACTCTCCGGTCTCCAGCACTCTGTACGACAACTTGACAAAATTTATCTCACACCCTTCTTCCTCTTCTTCTCCCCCGGCCCCACCTTAAGTAAAACATCTTGTCAAACCCTGATTTCTCCCACCCCCCTTTCCCCTCCCCCCACCACTACTACTATCATTCCTCTTCTACCTACCTTTTCACAGCTCCGCCTCGATACCCTTAGAAGGACGATGATTGTAAAGACTGTCCACGCCTTCATTTAAAAAATTTTCCAACGAGGAAAAAGACTCATTTTTCCATTTCTCGTCGACAACATTTTTAACATCAACCGTAGCCGACGTATATCGTCCTGCTCAGGCAATAGGAAAATTTACAGATTGTAATAAAATCTACCGTTCGCTAATTAGCAATGCTTCCGATAATTTATTTCAAGAAATTATATGCTACTAATCATCACTATCGCTTACGTTACTTCAAAGTACAACCGCCAACAAAGGATGGTACTGTCTCCGTTCTAAGTAAAATTCTTTAAACGTGACATTTGTGTAAATATAGCAGCTTAAAACTAGAAAGTATGAATAAGTAGGTTAAAAGAGAATCAAAAATTTTTTCAATATATCACTATTGTCGATTGAAATTTAAAATCATTAAAATCATTAAGCGGAAAGAGGCAAAGCTTTTACATATCTTTATAAATATATGAACGAGGAAGGATCAGCTGTACCATTTGCGCTTCTACAAAATTAAAGCTATTACTATTTTCTTGAAATTTAAATTGCAACAAATACTAACCTGAACGATTCAACACCTATGCATATATCTATCATATGGCACAAACTTTCAAGAAATTAAAAAAAAACGCTTTATGAAATTTTGATTTTCCATCTTATTTTAATCAAAGGCGGAATGAATTAGATCAGAAAAAAAATTATATTTAATATTATGAACAATTGTAAAGTCATCCATCAAAAAATTAATACGAATAAAAATCCTCATTTGCAACAATCATAAATAATTTTAGAGCAATTGAATATTTTAAAAGAGAGAGAGAGAGAGGGAGAAGAGAGGGGGAAGGGAGGCAAAAATCGGACAACTGACCGCTTAATGCATTTCATTTTGTATTTTTTTAATTTTAATCTGATTGATATGCTGGGAACATTATTTTTATATCATAAGGCTACGACTGAGAGTAATATTTGTGTTAACTTTTATAATTTATTTTTTCTGTTTACTCTTTTATTTCTTTAAAATCGAAAACTATCGATTTGATATGATTGAGCAAATCTCACAAATCCACTTCGTACTTCTCATTAAAAGAGGTGCATTTGCATAAATCTGCGTCTAAATAATCAGTTAAAGTAACTACGTGTTCAATCCTGAATGTTACCTCTCAATGCATTGAGGTCGATTGCGTGAATTTTTGAAAAATACAATAATACAAAGCAACGCAGCGCAGTAGAAGTATGCTAGCATTGATAATAGAACGGTCAATGGACCAGAAGGATTCGTTGTTGCGAATTAAAATTCTGTGAAATTGTGTTCGGCATCGAATGCACAGAGATTTCAGACGTTTTGACATGAGCACACCTGTTTTGTAATAATTTATTAGTTAACTTTTAGAAATGAAAATTGTTCTTTTTAAAGGAAAAACTTTAAATGTAACTGAAAGTTAAATAACAAAAGTAATTCATTTTTAAAATTTCACTATTTTTGTGCTTTATGTTTCGCAATTTAGTAACTTTAATCTGTCAGATATATTCCCGAAGCAGCAAGAGGAACAAAATGCCTGAAATTATCTCTCCAACATCTGTTGCCTCTACTTTGAGGTTCAAGGTTCAAACTATCCGGTTCAAGGTTCAAACTATTCGACTGTGAACAATTGAGGTTCAACTATTCGACCTGTATGCGCTATATCATATTTAATTCCAATATTGCTAGCATTTCAGATTAGCTCTAAGAGAATAAATGATCTTAGGCAAAAAAAAAATTGAACTTCACCGTATTTTTTCTTTGATTTATTGAAAACTCAAAGATTACAGGCAAGGATGTTTCTAATAGATAGGCAAAGGAATTTTAAAATTACGACATGTTTCTGCGCATAGTGTCGATAAAAATTAAATTCAATATGCCATTTAAATTTAAATCGCTCATTTCTTTTTTAATGCTCTGTTCATGAAAATGTTTTCGTAAATTTTACGTGTTCCGACTGACGAATGAGAACAAGTGTGTAACTCTTGTTGTTAATCATTCTGTGTAACATTTTTCATGCAGACAGTTCACTTACGATATTATCATTTTAGACATTATTCAATTAAAACCACGAGGTTTTAATTGAAATTTACAGGACAAATTGTGGGGAAAGCTTTCATGTGTGACAAAATGTTAACAAGACCTATCAGGATATATTTATGATTTCTCATCTTATTCAAATTTTACAATTAGCAAAATGTCGAGAAGGTTAAGCTTCGGAAGGTGCATTCACAAATATTTTGACAAAATATGAATGGAAAGCGATAAGTGATGGAAAAAACTAATAACATGAAAAACATTCGCCGAACAAGCATTTCCGAATAATGAACGCATGAACGCCAGTTATTAGTATTACTTAAAGTAATTTTAGAGTGTAACAATCTTCTAAAGTCAGAGCTTTCTTTTCCTTTCAATCATTCAGTACTGAAACAGGGAAAGTTCAGGTCTAAACTCATCGAATTCGTTAATCACAGAAGGATTACAAAACATTTGAATTGCTAATCCTGAAGAGAATAAGTGGTTTAACTCTTATTTTATTCTGTAACAAACTATGCAATTTCAATTTGATTTAAAAATGAGTTGCAAGAGAACAAGTTATTGTTTTAGGATTTCTTCTTTTTTATTCTTGCAAATTTTTCTTTCGACTACTAAATTTTCGACCAGTTCTTCTTAGCGCTATTTATAGTTACACATGGTTAGGCTAACTAAATTGTAAATAAAGGATATATAAAAGGTAAGGTTTGGTGAGAGATAATGTGATGAATGGATAATGAGGGAGTTCTTCCATTCCCATACAAATAAGTTAATGTTTTGAAAATATTTGATCAGACTCAAAACTTGAAATTCATCTAAACTGTCTGACAAATACCAATTATTTTGCTCAGATATGAGTTGCATCTGTAAGTTATCAAAAAGTAGTAAGCTAAAAGTTGCACGAGTTCGTGTCATTACTATACATCTAATCTCATCTATCTAAAAAATGATCCTTCCTGTACTGGCTTTTCACAAATAAGATATATTTTAGTGATCTTATTACTTTCTATATAAGAAATCAATAAAAACCGTCTTTTTTTTCTTTTTTTGTAAAGAATGTATCAAAAAGCCTCGATATTTATGTAAATTTACAAGCGATTATTAAATTATTTCCTGACACAAACCTCGATAATGTTTTTTGATGATGCAACTGCTTTCCTAAAGCAGAATATTATATAAACAGCAAGATCATTAGAGATATAGAGTTATAAACATGAACTAACAACAATCATAGCGGAACCAAATACAACTTTTCAAGCAACGTTTAAGATCCACAACACAAGCTAATACTTCATTTGAGTGTGTAGAGTTAAGTTTAAATAATTTTGTGCAAAAAACGCAATAATTATAAAGAAAACCTTTCGTAAACCGTCAGTTGCTAGAGCTAATTTCTCTATCATCAGGCATAGTTCACCTTTACAATGCCAACTAAATATCACTATATCTGTTGTAAATTCATTTCTATGAATGAAAGACATAAGATTTTAATATACTGGCAATCAAAATCCGAAATAACGACCATTCTTTATTCTATTCACCGATAACGTAAAACTTTGGAGCTGTTGAAAATTCACACAAATGTAACCAAACCCTTTAGGAATCTAACTTATTAATTCGTTCCTCCAACCTAGTGATGTCGGCACCAAGCTTCTCTAAA
Source organism: Litomosoides brasiliensis (assembly GCA_013365375.1). Lineage (NCBI taxonomy): Eukaryota > Metazoa > Nematoda > Chromadorea > Rhabditida > Onchocercidae > Litomosoides > Litomosoides brasiliensis. The sequence continues at coordinate 85,288 of JABVXW010000040.1, forward strand.
GCTTCATGCGTCTGTTGACGAAAATCAAATAGCATCATTTCTTCTCTTTCCATCGTTTTGGCTAACTGTGAACGGATACCCGTCAACTGACTCAATTTTTTACTGAACTGCTCTGCTAAAAATTAAGTTTTAGTAAAACTAAAAAAAAAATCTTTACCATAATAATTACGATGACAATTACAACACTAATTTCTACCTTCGTATCACTATCGATACTTTAGTTCTGTAAATCAGAATGGTTCTTTTATGTAACTCAGCTAAAACATATCTAAAACATCTTTCACATAATATGTCCTGTTATTGAATGCCCCACACAGTTGTCGCAAAAAAACTCTGTGATAACCGTTCAACTCTATTTACTCACAAAATGTGTCAAATGTTGATAGTTGGAACAATTAGGCTTATAAGGCAGCACCTTCCAAACTTGCTTGAGCTTCTGGGATATTCCCTACAGCACTGTAACACTTTCAATTAATGTTTCTAGTCCCAAACTATAATCAAAAAATTTCGCTACGAACCATTTATATTTACAAAAATTAGCCAGAAATGAAAAAGAGAAACTTCGAAACTTCCATGAAAACGGTTACCTTGTTCATGAAGTTTCCTTAAATCGTACATCCTTTTAACTGCGGAAGATAAGCCAGTGCAAGCTACATCCCATCGACTCATCATCTCATAGAGCTTATCAACTTTGTCCTCGAACTCCGAATCACCTTTCTCTTTCTTTTTTTCCTCTACCTTCAACTTACAGCACATTCGACGAAATAAAATAAACTAAACATGACACTCTTTTCAAAGCGATCAATTACTAATTACTACTCGACTATAAAGAAAGTAATTTAAACTCATTTTATAGCTAATTACGCTGTGCTACGTGTTCTAAAGTTTCAAGCCTTTTTGTGTCACAGTAAATAATGCCATCATGAGAAAGACAAAAAAACAAGTCCCATCCAAATTATGTACGAGAAATAATACATCCACAATAACGTTAACATAAAAGAATACTTGTTGTAGTTTAGAGAGAAGCTGTGTGATGCGTGAATGAAGACCATCAACATGCGCGGGATGTAACAACTGTACACGCATACGTAAGTCTTCAACTGCTTCAGCAATTGGAATTTTGCAAACTTTCATGGATTCATCGTAACCAGCACCAACACCATCAATCATCTGTTCTAGGCGGTTGATTCGATTCTCCAAAACTGCTAGACGCCCGTTCACAACGTTATTCCCATCGAAGCGGGTTGCAGATTCCGTTTCGTTATCTCTAAAAACTTTTCACGAAAAAATTTGAGTTATCCAACTATAACTGATGTATAACGTGAAAAAGCTCTGGGTTTTCAAGAATTATCATTATGGCATTATATGAGAAGTTGAGAAATAACTAATCAATTATTCTTCAAATTGTTTTAAAACAGTAACTTACTTCTTTTCACTTTTAACAGAAGTTGTAATGGTATCTCTATTGATTTGTAAAGCTTTCAAAGTTTCAAGCATAGCAAGTAAATCTTCTTCATGAACAACACATGCCTCCGGCTTCCCACATGCTTTCTGAAAAGATAAACAAAGGTTTATTGTTAATCATTCCAAACAAAAAGACAATTTGGAAGAACTAAAGTTGTCATTGTTTTTTCTAGAAAATTAATCTTTTACTTCATACCGTTGTTCAAAAACTAAAGTGCAATGATGCAAAGGTTTTAAACGTTTATTGATTATTCAAAGTGCTATAAAACTTAATGTTAGAAAAATAGCGACCATATCAAACCTCTGCTTGTACCGCTTCCGCTAGATCATTTATCTCACAGTTTAAGCGATTAAACTTCTGCTCCAAAGTTTCTGACTCATCTGCATAAGGTCCAATAACTTCAAGTACATACGAACCACTACCATATCCGCAGCGCCTTCTATGTGCAATAGAATCCGAGAAATCTATAACGATAAACTCGTCAAAGCATATCCACTGAGAAATCAAACAAAATATTTCAGTAAAATATCTATAAAATCAATAAAATATTTTCTACTGGTGAACTTGTCTGAATCGACCAATAAGAAATGATCGAAACAATAATTTGTTTCTTCATGCAATTAAATGGTTATATAAGTCAAGCCATCAGGCAAAGTGCTCACCGACATTTTCTGCATTTAATATACGACCTTTAAATCGTTTCATAGCGCTATCAACGTCGATGTGTATACGCTCAACTTCTAAAACATAACAAGGTTAGTAGGAGGAATAAATTCGAAAAATTCTTAGTCCAAAAGTAAATTACTCATTGAGACAAGTGATTGAAAAGCGGGTGTGTATTATAAAAGATACCTTCAGATCAATTAAAAGCATTACATACACTATAAGAAGTTAAATCTCAATCATAAACCGTCTTTCTTTACGCTATATTCCACAATGAAATCATAAATTGCTGTAATTTGTTATCAGACTTATCAAGAACACTTCGGAACGGTTATGAAAATTTCAGCTGTAGATGTTAGCGGAATGACCTTCCGATTCAGTGATCTCATCTGCAATCATTTGTTGATCATCCTCCGGCAAATCTTCTGTTTCATAAACATCTTCCTTTTGCAATGACATCTTTTACCTGAAAGATATCCTAGAAGATAGTACGAGAAGCTACTAACGAGTCTCCAAACTTAACTACTTTTGTAGAACTATTACAGCATTCCACCGCTTTAGGAATCTCTAAAGAAATCACATTTCGTTTATAAAAATTAAAGCTCAACGAGTGAACAGAACACGTCAAGCTGCCACGTACAAATTACACGTTATACGCCATATCATACCATGAATCTACGAATATCATCTCCCGCAGTATTATCTAGCTAAACTCCACCCTCGCCTTCCTGCCCAGGATATCGCATCTCCCGACAAAATTCTTCACGCTGCTTTGAACACCTCGACAGCTGTCCGGCCAGGAAATCAAGCAACAACACAGCCCGGACGGTAAACGTCTACATGACTTTTGCTAAGTGAGACGAATAGTTTGCACGAGATGGACTGACTAGCTATCAGTGCGGTCGGGAACGGGAAGGTGTATTCCGTGCAGGTAGTTGTTGTTTGTTTTTATGTGCACATTTCACAAACTTGCAATGTTAAGTTGGGAACTTGAAAAAACACTAAACTTTCTTCCTTCACGTATCCAAAAATAACGTCTGACGTTGGATGGGTTTTAAAGAACAGATAAAAGAAAGTGAGATGCCAGGTCATCGATCTTGGTCACCTATCTACTATAAAGAATCCTATTTTAGTATCCTTACTGTTCACGATTACATCTCGTTCATTTACCCTGCTTCCTCAAACGTTTATCTCAGTGCTCTTCATTGTTTTTGTCAAATGTCAAATGTTCAGTTATCATTGTACTCTCGCACTCTCCTTATTCCTTCATTCCCTCTTATATAAACTATCGATCTTATCACCGAAGTTCAACAAATCTCCATCTGCAAATTTTATAATTTAAATTAATTGACTGTCCTGTAATAGCTTATTTTTTTCTTCCTGTGGAGTGCAGTGTACATTTAGGTGGGTTTTGTCCATCTACAGTACACTCCCATTATAAACTTTACAGGACAGAAGAGTGATGAAGTGCAGGAAAAAGGTAAAATTAATTTCACATTTGCATACGTCATGATATGTACACTGGAATATGTCTTGTAGTGAGCGATTAGTACAAGTGAACAATGCACATTTAGTGAATTGAAATATTTTAGTTTGCAAGTATTTAGGAACGACTATTTTTTTAGTTAGTATACAGCACTGACACAACATATTCAGAAACTATTGAACTGTTAACTGGAAGTTAAAAAAGTAATTTCATATGTTTGCACAAAGTAAATATACAACGAACCTCGTTGACCAACGACTGAGTCCACAACTGTTCGTCTGCTTAGTCTTACGAGTGGAATTTCATTCTATAATTCTCTCTTTTTTTTTTTAAATCGTCTAGTTCTGAAAGGAGCATTCTTATACAACTTTCTCATTACAAGTAATTTCTCTTCTAGTGGAAGAGTGTCATGAAGTTCATCCCTCTTCTTTTATTTGATAACTAACTTTAATTAATCATGCTATTCGTACTTCATCTTTGAACAGTGAATAAATTAACTAATTAACTAGCTTAAAGTGGTAAAAATGGTAAGAGCAGAACAATTTCATCTTTTTTTAAGCTGAGTAATTAATTATTTTCTTGATTACGCAAAACATCTGACATATTAAAAATTATATAAGTTAGTCTTACATCTGACTATTGTTTTATATTTAGTTTAATTTTACTTAGTATGTATTTCAGTTCCAATCGAGTCAAAATGTGTAATTTTAAGTTATCCATCTAAATATAACATTTGATACCTTTTTGTCAGCAAAATTATTTTCAGGTAAAAAAACAACAGTTGCATATTTGGAAATTGCAACTATCCATCTATAATTACTGCCGTTTTTAGTGACATGAGCGCTCTTGTGTTTCCTAGAAGACGGTCGCTTGTATTTAAATTGCTAATTTTAATACCAACAATTTGGTTATGCGCTATACTGTATTTTTCCATGTCTACGAAAACATCGGGCAAGGTAAAATAATTTTCATGGTTGGTTAGATTTGTATTATGGATAGATATTGGTGAATATGCGAACATTGATTGCTATCAGTGATTGCTTATGAAGCATAGATCGGTTAACATCATAGGTTGTTTGTGCACATGTATTTTACATAGCAAGTTGTAATAATTTGGACCCAAAGATTTCCATATTCTTTTATCTTTCACTTCTTCGAGAAGTTGAATTGTTTCATTTTGGGATGTGGGATTCGGCCTTTGGTACTCTACAAATTTTATTTAAGGTAATTAAAATTTAACTGTATGATGAAGGAGGGCTGGGATAAGCAGGATGCAAAATTTCAGGTTCCTTCTATGAAACATGAAAAAGTTGATTTGCCAAAATTGTATAAATTAGAAGGCTTCGGTCCTCCAATGCCAATCACATCTGACATTGAAGTCGAGAGAAACTTTCCTGCTCAAGCTATTGATATGAAGATTCAAGATGTATGCTTCTTAATTCTCTGTCGGACAATTTTACAAGAGTCAATAAATATTTTAATTTATGGACCGATATAGGATAGGGCGGAGATAAGGTTTACTTCATGCGACAGAAATTTCGTTAGCAGAATTTATCACAAATTGTAGGGAGGTATTCCCAAGCCACACAGAGCACTCTTCGACAAGAATTCTCCTATTTACAAGTGGGGTGATGAACATCAACCGGGTGAAGGTGGAAAAGCAGTGATAATCGATAGAAACGTTAGTGTTTCTGGTTTAATTTTTATTTAATTTTATTGCAAATTTAAATTAAATGGATTTGCGTCATAATATATGCATGTTATTTTTCAGAAACTTACTCCCAGTGAAAAAAAGATTTACGATGATGGGTTTAACAAAAATGCTTTTAATCAATACGTCTCAGATATCATTTCAATACACAGGAGTTTGCCTAGTTATATCGATGAAGAGTGGGTTTTCTCCAACAGTTTTTTTATCTTCAGGGAGAGAATGAAATTTGGGCTGCTCGTGTCTCTGCTCAGTTGTTACTTTTCTTGTAAGAGTTTCTTTCGTCGATAGAGATAATTTAATGAAGGATGATAGAAAAATTATGCCTTCTTTTTTTTAAAATCACTTATTCTCTCATTGGGCTAATTCTTCATTGGTCTTTCAGCCGATGTCCACGATCTTTCACATCTCATTATCATATCAGCTTCATTTATCTGCTTAAACTGAAATATTTCTTACGCATAATTCTAGATGCAAAACCGAAAAATATGCTAGCGATCTTCCAAACACTTCGGTTATCATATGTTTTCATAACGAGGCTTGGTCAGTTTTACTCCGAACGGTACATAGTGTACTAGAAAGGACACCAGAAAATTTACTTAACGAAGTTATCTTGGTTGATGATTTTTCGGACATGCCACATCTCAAGGTTTTTCTTTTCTAAATTCATGAAATCACATTACAGTTTGGAAAATTCTTTTTTGAGAAATATATTCTAAATCTTAAAAAAAGCCATATCTCAACTTTCTGTGCATCAAAATACGGTGAACACATTCTCAGAGGTTTTAGCTAAGCCACATTGGCAAAAGTTCTTGTTCATGAAACGTTGTCCGGGCCAGATAATTTTCCGGCACAAATTAATATAATAATTTGAAGATATCGAAAATGATATTAGGTTCTTGTGTTTACTCCCACGTTCAAAAGATATGTATATAGGCGGACTTGGAGATTTATATGCGGCAGTATCCGAAAGTTCGCATTTTACGCTTGGAGAAACGTGAGGGTCTAATAAGGGCTCGCTTAAAAGGAGCTGCTATTTCAAAAAGCCCTGTAATTACATATCTCGATTCTCATTGCGAATGTGTAGAAGGTATATATGACTTCACATTTCTCTTATTTCATATTCCTTTTTCCCGTAGAACTTTGGGCAAAGAAAAAAGAAACTTTGCTTCCAATTTCATTTTATTTCTTACGCATTAGTTTATGAGTTAAGAATATAGGAAAAAATTATTTTTTGGAAAGTTCTCAACGTTGATGCAAAATGTGTGTTTACAGTCTTAGTTCTGCTTCGTTTCAGGTTGGATGGAGCCTCTTTTGGATCGGATCAAAAAGAACCCGAAAACAGTGGTATGTCCCGTTATTGATGTAATAGATGATAACACCTTTGAATACTATTACTCAAAGGCTTACTTCACGAATGTGGGTGGTTTCGATTGGTCTTTACAGTTTAATTGGCATGCCATTCCTGAGAAGGATCGCAAAGGCAGAAGGAACATTGATCCCGTCAAGTAGGAGTTTTGATTTCAAAGATTTTGTGCGTTAAATAATTTAATATCAGGACCATTACGTTTGACTTGAAAGATATGAAATTGTAAATACGAAAATGGGGCATTACTTGAAACTTTTTATGCACTGCTGAAAAAAAGGAAATAAGAGGACGGATAGAACTAGGAAAATGTGATGAACACTTGGTTATCGGATATGTGCGAGTTTTGAAATTTTTCAGGACTCCAACTATGGCTGGTGGTCTTTTTTCCATCCACCGTTCTTTCTTCGGAGAATTAGGATCTTACGATCCTGGTCTCGACATTTGGGGTGGAGAAAATTTGGAACTTTCATTCAAAGTTAGTTCATTATATTACTCGAAAATATTTATGAGCTTATCAATATTGAAGACAAAATTTTATTTTTTTAGAAGGTTTGTCGCTGAACATTTTAACTGCTATGATAAAATATAGACTGGAAAGTTTCCTTTCTTTCAGCTAATGAAGCGTAAATGAAATCAGTATTAGTTTGTGAAACTGTTATCTCTGATTTTATGAGAATGACTTCCAGTCGGTACCTTGGTTTTTTGTTTTTTTTCAATTTTATCCACTAAAATAAATGTTTGCTCCAGGTGTGGATGTGTGGTGGGAGACTGGAAATTGTTCCCTGCAGTCATGTTGGTCATGTATTTCGTAAGCGGTCACCTTACAAATGGCGTTCTGGTGTGAATGTTTTGAAGAGAAATTCTGTTCGGTTAGCTGAAGTGGGTTCACGGTTCTTAAAAGTTGTCTTCTGTGCATTCTTGATTTGATTATTAGCACAGCAGCCACTTTTTTGGGAATTTTCAGAATAGCTTCTGAAGATCAGATAAGATTATGTTCTTATCCCTGATAAAAGGTGAATATGTTGTAGGTATGGATGGATGAATATAAGAAATATTATTACGAGAGAATTAACAATGACTTGGTAAAGTTTTTTATTTATTACAATACAGGCGAAAAAAGTGAGAAAACAAACGTTTGTTTTTCTACATTTATTAGCTTCCATCTAGTACCACTCATGGAAATAAATTACGAATTTTGTTATCATTCCTGAGATTTTCTGCATGTAAAATATTTTTTTATAAAAACATAGAAGTTTGAAATCAGGGTGATTTTGGTGACGTAAGTAGCAGAAAGGCATTACGTGAGAAGCTACGATGCAAATCTTTCAAATGGTATCTCGATAATGTGTATCCGGAATTGTTTATTCCAGGAGATGCTATTGGAAAAGGAGAGGTATTTTTTCATCATAAAGCTGTTGGTTGTTAAACTAATTATTAAAGATTTTGGACTTCTACTTCGACATTTAAAATTTAGGTTTTTTAAAGGTAGTCTTTTTAAAGGTTAAATTTAGGTTTTTTTAAATGTTTTTGGATGCTACAATCATCCAAAAATCTTGTTTTTGGATGCTGCAACTTGTTGATGTTTGTTTCTTGTTTTAGTTGTGTTAATGCTCCCTATTTTTGATGCTACCCATCAAATTTGTAGTAATGTATGGATGTACGATCAGTTTGGGTACTAATCTCTTAATTTTAATTTTCTAACAACAAAAGAGTATATGCGTGCACTTCATTTTACATGTACTTTTTAGTTCGTGTATTTAAATCTTTTTGTTTAGATTACGCTAATAGCGTGCACCTCGTTATCAGATATTTCAAGTTATTTACATTCTTGATAATTAGTTATCAAGTGTGTTTGCTTATGAAATATCCTCAAGTCGGTACTAAGTTTTGCTGGTCATACTGGCTTGACATGTAAAATTCTTTACTACATGAAATTTTTAGCTTCGAGAAGAGAGTACTTTGAAAAGGCGATGAAGTTCACATGTTTTTTCTATTTGTACATTAACCGAAATGCGGAATTACTAGACTTTTTCGAAGTGATGGGAATTACCGTGATAGTTCTTAATTTAAACATTTGTTTCACAGATAACTTTTATATATGTCGCTAGGTAATTGAAGCAAACATGGATTTTTACCTAACTTTTACGTTTTTTAAAGTTTCAAATATTTGCATGTGGATTGTTAAATCATTAACATTTCATAGAACGGTAAAAAAATAGTAGTAGTAAATGGGAGGATCACTTTCAGATTCGTAATAAAGGCGAAGTGGCAGGGGATGTTGTCCAACACTGCTTGGATAGTGAGGTGGGCGAAGAGATTCAAAAAGTCGTTCTTGCGTTTCCATGTCACAAGAGTGGTGGTAATCAGGTTCCTTAATTCAACCACTGAATAATTTTTTTATCAAGAAAACCATTTGGTCATTTTGTGTGTCTCTTCTTTTATTGTGGCGCTGTTAAGCAGTGAAAGAAGACTCATGATATCACATAATGTTAAATCCAATCCACTTATTAACAGGCTTTCTCTACAGTAGTCATTTTAATTTTTAATGATCAGTTTGCTGCATGTTTGTTCTCGTATAAGCATTACACCTACGAACTGTTCCGTTAAGGTGTTTTAGAAAGACTGTATTAAGAGGACACCTACTTATCGGAATCTGCGCATGTTCCACTTTACACAGAAAAAGTGATGTTGTTTGGGTGTAGTTTTTCAGTGTTGTTATTGTTGCTTGCAGCTTTTGCTAATATTTCATGTTTTATTTTTTGTCCATGTTTGTCTTTCTTTTACGTCAAGCAGTACTGCGGCAGTATCCTATGGAAATTATCTTTTTTTGTTTTTTGAGTAGGTAATGGTTATGCGGAAAATTCATGAAGTATTTACTTCATAAGGGAATAACATGCATCTCTATAGATTCGCAACAAAGGAGGAGGATCGAAGAATTGTTTAGATTGGGCAGCGCGAGGAAAGCAAAGATCGGCAAATGCGGGTCTGTACTGGTGTCATAAGAAGGGCGGTAATCAGGTACACTTCGTAACTTTAGTGTAGCTGCAATGTATTTTTACTTTCCTCTTGAGAAATCTGATGAACTTCTACTTTCAAAATATTCCTTACTAATCTGGCGTCTTGAAAAGTAATTATGTACGTCTTGCTTATAAGGCAATATTACCGGCTACCTACCAAATGCAAAAGGAATCAGTGATTTATATTGTTTGAATTATTTATAATTTCTGATTCAAGGACAAACATACGTTCTAGTTATTACATTTAGAACTATTAAATGCAAAAACACATGCCTGTTAATAATTATGCCTATTGATTTTATTAAAAGTTAATTCATCATGAAATAATTTGAAATTTTTCAAGAAAAATTTTTTCCTCTTCTACTTCATTTAATGTATGACAGCTATTTTCGAAAAATATTCGATATTCTTTTACCTTTGTTTTCAACTTTCTGAACTCTTTCCACGTGTAGGATGATGACTTCCAGCTTGCTGATTAAATTTCCAAGACTAAGAATGCTGCAAGCAATACCAGTTTTTATATTGCTCGAGAAAAAGCAAAAGAGGGAAAAATTTGGAGCTAGACATTCTAGTTCAATAAATTTAATATTAAAGTGACCGTAATTTGCGCAGATTCCGAAAAAGACATTCTTACACTAGTTAAAATGTACTTCATTTTTGATAATCGAAGTTTTTTTACAAACTCATTTCATTAGTACTGGATGATAACGAAAGATGGTGAAATACGAAGAGATGATTCGTGTATTGATTATGCTGGTGTTGATGTTATGGTTTATCCGTGTCACGGAATGAAGGGTAATCAGGAATGGAGATATCTTCCTTATGTTAGTTCAGCTCCTTCTATACAAATTTTTGGTTAAATTTTTGGTAGTACTATTTTACTCGACTTTTCTTTAACATGAAGTTGAATTTTTTTTTGTTTGTAAAGAATCAGAGCTTTTTAAATTCGAAATTCTACAGAAAAATCAAATTCTTCAAATTCTTCACGTCACTACGAACGAGTGCTTGGAAATGTCGAAAAATGGTGCAAAATTGTTAATGAATGCGTGTGATCAAGCAAATCCTTATCAGCATTGGTTGATTCAGGAATTCAATCAAACGTTAGCCAGGCAATATAAATTATTACGAGTATAACAACTTTTTCTTAATGAACCGATGTAGAAGAAAAGCCGAAGCAAAAATGAAATGAATAAGAGAACAAAACAAGCGGAAGAAGGCAAACAAAAGCCACTGTAGTACGGGGAATTTTAGTTCCCATTCCGTATGTATAGATGCTGTTTCAGTATTATTTAAAGAGTGTTGTTCCCTGTATCATACCTTCTTCCTATTTTAATACTTTTTAAACGTTGTAGAACAACGGAAAGTTTTTTCCTGCCTGTTTTAACACATGGTTTTAATTCTGTCACTTATTTCACTACTTTTTTTATTATCATTTTTTAACAAACATTTTACGTTTGTAAAAAATAGAATAGCGAATTTTGTTTAACTTTAAAGGAAAATTTTCAAGTCGCTCTTTCTCTTTTGAATTAAAGTTATTTCCTCTGTGGTATAAAGCAATAATATTGTTTATATGCTCTTTTGTCTCTTCGTTTTTGAAGAGAAATATTTTTATGCGTGTTTTTCAAACAATTCCATGTCATTTTTTATCTGTGTTGAGCATTTCAACATATCGCAGTGCTTTTTCACTTTTATTTTCTTTCATTGATTTATATACATTTTTGGTAATCTAACAGTGTTGAAAAGTGCATTAATTTGTTTGTCTTTTTTTCTTACTTATGTTATTGGAGGATAGGGACTACAAATTTGCATAAAATCAACGAATTTCAGATAAATTGAATTTCCGAAAGTTTTGCAGATAATAGAAAAAGTCTTCTATCAAGCTTTTGTAGTAAGGTATGAAAGCTATAACAAACTAATATTGCATTATAATTGGGAAGGCAAACAATTATATATATCTTGCTTTTTCCTCTATCTGTATCTACCTTTTCACAACTGTGATATCGTACTTTGCAATCTTTTTTATCACTTATTTCTATTTCCGGTGTTTTCATTCACTTTTAGCCAAGCTTTATTTATTCATTTTCTTATTCTACTCATTCGAAATATTCTTTCTCATTTTTTATCTTTTTTAAATACTTAGTTTGCAAATTTAAAAGATATTTTATAATGAAAATAGAAAGTAGTAAATTTTGCACGTCTGAAGCAACCGCATAAATCGCTGTGTGCTAGGAGTATAGCGGATTAGGTCCTGTTCTAATAGCGATCCCAAGAAATCTTTTAGTCTTGAAATGAAAATAATGCAGTTGCTTTTGTCGTCCTTATTTCAATGTCGAAGCCTTTCACATCACGTACATGTAGTAGGTTAATGTGAATATTGCATAATAATATATTGATATTGCCCTGATGCATCACTTCACCAATTCATATTCCTTGTATTTATTTGGTAATATTTTTGACTATTTATTTATAATATCAGCATTGCATGAATTGATTTCTAAGATAATCTGATGGCATTGCAAGAAGAAGTAGTTTAAGAACTCTGCAATATAAAAAGTTATTTTGAATGAAATTCCCACAAATACTGGATTGTGATGTAGCGAAAATTTAGAATTAACACTTAAATCTTTACTCTTCGAAAAAATGGTAGAATTCGAATTCATACTAAAATATCTCAAAATCATACAGTGCTTTATTGACAGATTCTTTTTTGTTTGAAAATTTTTTTTCGAGATTTTTTGAAAAACTTTCTTTCACTTATCTATGAATTGATTTGTTCATACATTTAATTGTAGACTATTTAAACCGACAGTTGGTTCCTATGTGGTGCATCTAATTTATTGCTTTTATTTTTTTCTTCACTATTTCATTCCTTATTTCTGTCATTATTCTCACAATATATGTGTGCCTTTCTCATCACTTTTTCTTATTTTTATTGGTAATATTTTTTTTAAATAAATCTTTGAGAATGATTTCAGTTTTCTTTGAAGAGGTAATTCACCTGGATGGTTATGTTGATTCTCAACGCTACGTAAAAACTATTGTGCTAAATGCTCATATTTTCAATAATACAACTGAAGGCAAAACTTTTTGGTAGGGCTAAGTAATTGTCATTTATATGAATTGTTTAGTGAAAAATAGCTCATGATTTACTGCTGATATCGGCAGGTCACTATGGATTGGTTTGGTCGACCGCTATTTTGTGGTGCTACTGCAGGATTGGTTGTAGACTTAATACTGTATCCACTGGATACTGTTAAGACTAGACTACAGAGTTCCGAGGTAATTGTGATGCATTCATAGTTTACTGTACTATATCAATTATTTCTTACCATTTATGTATATATGTGTGTGTATGTATTCAATAAGATTTTAAACGTACTGAAATTGAAGGACAGTGAGAGCTTCTGCCCATTTTTCTATAGCGTTGTGAAGAAATCGCAAATTTTATGCACTTAATTACACTGGCTGGTAAGCGTTTTACGTTTGCAGTGTGAAGCAGAAATGTATGATGCAGATATTGTTGTTGTAAGTCTGTACTGTTTTAGGGATTTGTTGCTGCAGGTGGTCTGCGAAATATTTACCGTGGTATGGGATCGGTGGTCGTTGGCTCTGCGCCGAGTGCTGCATTGTTTTTCTTTACATATAATTCGTTTAAGCGCTTAGCCGACAAAGAATGCAAGTAAATAATTGTCATTAAAATATGATTTGCTGGATATCACTGTTGATGTGATATGTAACAGAGCTATAAAGTGGTCGGGATAAGCTATTGGTATACAGCAAACTTTGTGGAAATTTGAAGATACCAAAGATTTAAGTTGAACATCATTGTTTTATGAAAAAGATATACTTTTTGTCATTTCCTTGAACTGCAAAAAAATTCGTGACAAACTATTAAAATATCAATTAATGCTTCTGATGAATTTTTGTTTCACTGTACATTTTATGTTCACAATTGTTATTTTATAACAATACTTTCGCCTTTCAGCAGTAGCTGTGAATGCAGGTGCAGCTAGTTTTTCGGAAGTTGTTGCTTGCATTATTCGGGTACCTACCGAACTGGTGAAGCAACGGGCACAAACAAAGTGTGTTAATGATGTGGGAGTAATTTGCCGAATGATTTATAATCGAAGTGGTATATTTTTATTTGTATTACAGCAGTCGATGCGAAATCCATGACTGAAATGATTATATGTAGGATGACCGAAAATATATTATAGTCTGTAACTTGACAGAATTAGCTGCACAACTTGGAATTAGTAGTTGAAATCCTTGAAATCGTGAAACTCATAAAATGGATGTAATAATCACATCTGCAGGATCTTTTGATTCATACATTTTCATGGCGCCTTCCTCACTTAAGAACTACTTCAGAACCACTTCTGAATTCCCCTTCTTTTCCTCATCATCCTTCAAATTAGTGCTAAATTTCCTTTATGTTGACAGAAGTCCAAGCAATATTTGTTTTGATTAAAAGACTGACCTTTCTAATGATTCTTTTTTATCAAATGTATTCAAAATTTATCTGTTACTGACGACATTTTACGACAGCATTAAATATATAAAGCTCAGACATTTTTCCCATTAAAAATACAATTTTTAATTGTTTATAGAATGTCTTGCTAACTTTTCGAGCTTATTTTCAGCTTATTTTCAGGATTCCTTGGATTTTATCAGGGTTTTTCCAGTACTGTATTCCGAGAAATTCCATTTGCGCTCATTGAATTCCCTTTTTGGGAAATTTCAAAGCAAAAAGTGGCAGGGTTTGTTATAATGACTTTTTAATATGTGCTCTAGAAACATTGAAGTTTTTTAATACTATTTGTAAGACTGTAAGGCTGTTGCATACGCATGTTAAATGTTAGCGTTAGTTGATACCAAACTGAATAATGCATGAATCATTTATCATTTATCAATCATTTATCCTATATGAGAGACTTCAGTGTTGGTTATGTAAAGCTTCCTTTTTTAACAGAGCTACTTCTTGACAGTAACTTGTTTATCAAGGTAAACATATATTGAAGTTTTTGTCATTAAAATTTGTTGTGAAAGACAATATGGTGCGGATTTTAAATCATTTCATCTATATGTAGCACCTTCATTTATACCATTGCTAATTTTAACCCTAAGCTTCTAAAAAGACAATTACTCACTGAAGCTTTGCTACTTAATTTCAAAAATTCATACCTCATCGGATCATTTTCCATTTTGAAGTCATCAGTTTCGAATATGCAAGATAAATTCCGATTGTGGACTTTATGTTTCAATATAATGTTTAGTTACAACATAGTAGTTAAAGAGGTAGATCATTCAAAAGTCTCTATCCATACATCGTTCACTTTTGACATTCACACTGTTAATGTTCCTTTAAAACCACTATAAGCACGGATTGCTTTGTCATGACTTACTGACCAATATTTTTAATTGGGTCCCAATAACTACATTTAACTGTTTTAGGATTCAAGGGAAGCAATGCACGCCACTGGAATCAGCAATGTGTGGCAGTACAGCAGGAAGTATAGCTGCGGCCATTACGACACCTTTTGATGTAGTAAAAACGCGGATAATGTTGGATGAGAGTGCTTCACGTGCAGGGATAACGGCAACGTTGGCAAAAATATGGGCAACGTCTGGATACCGGGGACTTTATGTTGGTGTCTTGCCTCGTTCCGCTTTCATGGGTATCGGCGCCTTCGTTTTTTTTGGTGCCTATGAAGCGGCTATGTTGCTTACCGGAAATTTATTTTTGTAGCATATTTTGAAATTTTTTCAATTGTCCAAATCTTGTTTTTTTAGCAAAATAATACAGAAATTTGAATTGAAGAATTCATTAATCTTCCAAATTTTGGAGAGAAAAGAATGGGAAAGAAAGGGAAAGATTTGGGTAACCAGTTTTAAAAGTTTTAATTAAATTTAAGCAAGTTTACTAGCAATTCAGTAACAACTGTCACATGAAATACATTATATTACACATATGTATATATATTAACTGTAATATCAACAGATCATTTTCATTATTTGTTCAGATCAATCACAGTGCTGCAAAAACCGTCCTCATCCACGAAATCTGCCACAATCACATTAATATTAGACCGGTAACTATATCCATTCTAAAAACGCTTTTCATTTGCTTTGGATTCACAAACGAAATTTGATTTTTAAAACTATCATATTAAATATATTAGTAAAGAAGTTGGCAGTAAGGAAGTCGAATCAGCCATCAGTGCAAAAATGTGGAAAGGACCGTACTAAACCTCAACACCATGGAAGCTGTCAATTTAATACTTTTTAACAACAGGATACTCTTTGTAGAAGGATAGGACATACAACAATGAACACGAAATAAAACTATTAATCTTAAAATGACTATCTGTTAGCACACTCTTGAATTCGACCAAGTTAAACAAATTTGGAAAGCTGATAGATACCTGTCGTAGCCAGTCGACCAACGCTCTAGTTGCGCGTCGTCCGAACCGCGCCTCAAATGTTCCTGTTGGTTGACGAATGATCGAATTTACAGTTAACGTTACTATTGCCTGGCACGCCTTAAAATATAAATTCCCAGAAGTTGAAAAATAAAAGATCTTAAAATTAGAGCAGTAGTTATTGGAAAGGCGTACCCTTATGATAGAAACAAGATGATAAATTACTATTTTATCGAAATGTATTAAAGTAAATCTACAATTAAGGATATGATACGGTAACAAAGAGTCTACCTGAAATCCGTCCTCAAGCGTTCGAGCCTGTATAATATTTCCTACATCATCGACCATATGCTTGACATCATCAGTTTTTGGCCACGGAGTTTTGATGAACTGCCGACTCCACACATAGTTAGGTAACTTGATGATATCCGATGACCCGGCATGTCCATTGATATCATTTGCTTTGAGTGAAGGTAACGGTGGTTGATAGAAAATTATCACCTGCGTCGGAGTGGGTGGGATTACAGAGATTTAGAACTTGTCTTTCTCCCGATATGCCTAATCATATCCACAAGTGCTGGATCTTTAGAATGAGAAGTCAGGTGGTTTTAAGGTTTTAAATTATCGTGTCAGAGCGCCAAAGTTCTACTGATTAGGTCGGCTATTCGGAATAATTTTTTAATTCTTAAAGCATTGCTGTTGCTCTAAAAAAATATCTGAGAAGCCCTAAGGTAATATAAAATAAAAAAGTTAATACTAGTTTTGTTAATTTATGAAACAAAAAAGCTTTTTTAAAAATGAAAAGTATGAAACAAACTCTTCCGGTGCTGTTCCAAATTTTGTTTAATGTATAGCTCATCGCCGTTCGTACTGTTGCTGGCCGATGAATCAATCGATCACCGAACAAATTATTAATCATATCGAGGAGCTTGTCATGATGCTGTTCACGAAATTCATAGAAATGATTAATATCAATTAGCACAACTTCCTTTGGATGAAGTGATAAGAAGTCATCCACTCGTTTGAATAAATCTAAAATTAATTTAACAAAAATATCAATCGAAAATAATACAATCATCATCGATAACTTTTGTACGACTTAATTGATCATTAGAGTAGCGTCTGAAAACAAAGTGAGTGAAGAATAGTACTGAATCGTTTTGAGCTAACCACTCTTACCGGTGGAATACTACAAAGAGAAGCGTTTTACGGCATACCTCTGACTTCCATTGATCGAAGTCCATGTACTACATAAATTCCTTCATTCAGATAGGCCACTTGTATATCCAAAAATCGAATACCTGCTTCTAGCTGGAAATATTTTCCGAATTTAAATATTCCGCAGGTTAATTACTCATTAAAAAGACACGTTGAAAAGGTATATTTGCACTGTAAATATCCCTAAATTATATTTGGTGGTACCTGTTGCTTAATGGATATAGTTTGTACTTTCGACCAATTGTAAACTGCTTTCCGGATCATATCATTAGGGTCGAGCACCCGAACGCACCATGTCTGATCCGGTGTTATTTCACTATCTTCTTTCAAATTACAAGTGCCGCTTAAGTGAGAGCCTGAAGAAACTACGAAAAAAAAATACTTGAAATTACAGGTTCTTTCCTTTTTTTTTTTACTTTTTCTTTGAGTAACAATTCACGGATGCTGTCCTTAACAGCTTATCAGGAACTGATCTCTTCTGCAGAGAAGTTTCATGTAACATTTAATAATTTAGACTGAAATAACCTGGGATAGCAAGCGTCATAAGTGGTTTGTCCCGGGCGGCAACTGGCAGTTCAGACATCCAGTCGGTCATTTTGCTTCAGCTTTCTCACCTTAAACACAGCTCCTCTAACTATTTATGAAAAATAAATATTCGCAAAAATTTACAAAAACAAAAAAATCCCATCACAGTATTACTATTACTTATGAGAATTCTCCATCGATCATTCGTTTTCCGATCATTAAAACGTCAAATGAAAAATCGATAAGTGAGATAGTCCACGTAAGTAGACGTAGATAAATGAGAGTGAAAGAGAAGAAAGTTGAGAGTGAAATGATTTCTGCTAAGAAAAGGATTAAAATGTGTGCACATTTAATAACAAATCAATATTGCTAGTGAATCATCCAACTGGCAATACCAATTTTCATTTCTTGTTTTTAGTGTTTTGAAAAATAGTTATTGCTATTGCCCTTTAAGTATTCACATTTATATTTAAATAAATCAATAACAATCAATCAATCTGAAATACACGTAAGTCTGATTTATTGCATATTCCTACGGGAAAGTTTGTACAAATACACCAAAACCTAAATCGTCCTGTTTTTTTTAACTGATATTATCCTCAATTACCGATAAATAGCTAATCCTAAATTTTCTTAACTAATCAGAAATTGTTATTGGAAATTAAATTGAGCCAGAAAATTGATTGTTTCAATGAGAATATATTATAAAAGGGCACAACACAACACGCTGGGCATTTCTCCTCTAACATATATATATGCGTGTGTGTGTGTGTGCGTCTGTCTGTCTGTCTGCATATGGGGTGTATGTACTTATGCTAGTGTGAAAGCAACATCAGGGAGTTTATCTTCCACTTTTAAATATTTCACATTTCAGAATTAAGAGGAAATAAATGGAGGGTACCAGCAGTACTGCTAATTAAACAGTAACTTTTTTTTTCTTCTTATCACCTTTTGACCTCAACTGTAGCAGTTTGAGTGGAATAAAACGTTTAAGTGGTTAATTAGTTATAGGATTATGGTGATGATGATGATGATGTGATAAGGGATCTGATCCATCGGAGAGCAATTATTGTCAGAGGAGTAATTAAAGAGGAAGAGATAAGATCATCAATTCCTGAAATGTGAAATGACATATTATGACATTTATCATAGTTCATTTTGCGGCGACATTAGCGCAATCGCGCGCTACAATACCAGAATTGATCTTAGTTACTGGGCGATGCCTGTTGGAGCGAGTTTTTGCTACTAAAATATTCTATTTCTTCATTTATTTGTTTTTTTATTTATTTTTTTTTCGAAAAATTTCGCGGTGAGGGATTTTTGAAAAGGCGATGATTTAAGAGATGGAAGATGCCAATTAGAATGAAATAGCAATTTGGATCATTTCATTGGAATACCTTATTCCCTTTTTTTGCTTTTTTTTGTTTTTTGATAAATTGATGAAGAAAAAAGTGAACATTTATTAGTTAAGATTAATTAGAGGATAAATACAAAATGATAATTAAACGGATATTCATCCCGTGTAACAGTGATTTCTTCATTTTCATTTTACCTTATGAAATCTCCAAACGTGGACAGATATCCTTCAGATCACTGAAAGCAAAATTATACATTAATAGAACAAGCGATTGTTAATGTAAATTAAATTTTTAACAAAGAAGGAAACCGTACCCGATACCAGCAGATACTGCACAAGTGCATATCCGTTGCACAGTTT
The DNA here is from genome assembly GCA_013365375.1 of Litomosoides brasiliensis. Taxonomy (NCBI): domain Eukaryota; kingdom Metazoa; phylum Nematoda; class Chromadorea; order Rhabditida; family Onchocercidae; genus Litomosoides; species Litomosoides brasiliensis. Next base: position 104,878 of record JABVXW010000040.1, read on the forward strand.
TAGAATCAAAGCCACTAGTAATAGCACAATGCTTAGCCTTTTCTATTAGTATCGAATTAGCTGGTAGATCGAGACCACAACTTAAATTTAAATTTGACAATAATATAAGTGAATAAAAATGGTTTTGAATGTTTTTCTTTGAAGAGGTAATTGCAACTGAAAATCATCATTATAATTGTCAGTTAATTCATTCATTTAATTCATTTTGAACTACCGATGATTAAAGTATTTTAAAACAAACTCAAAACGATCGAAGCAATAATTGCTAGATCGATTTATGCACTCTTTTGTACATCTTAAGAAACGTCGTCCAACTGCTATTAATGGTTGTAGTGGTCGTGCAAAATCTGAAATTATCCAGTAATTGGTTTATTGATATGTTTTAACAAGTTAGGTGGGTTGGAATATTATCCTCTGGTGGATAGCATCCGAAGCAAACATTGAGCCTACGACGTTTGGTAGGATTTTTTTTGAAGAGGGAATTAATTTTGAAAAAATTCTGAAATTAAACTTTAAAATTATACTTCTAAGCATTCGATTGATTTCAGCAAGTCCAGCAATTTCCAGTGACTCAAAATACGCCTTCTGAACATATTGTCCTGGTTTTGTTGCACATCTACAAGCTATCGTACATGAATGATTTCTTTGAGAATTTTTCAATTAAATTTAATTTTCAATTATAGCAAAATTTTAATTTAGAAAATTTTAAAATATTACGAATTGTAGAAAACGTTCTCTGTACAATTGATTGTTCGTAAAATTTTTTCTTCATTTTGCAGTACACAATGTTTCAGCATTCCATAGTTTGCTCTGACCACATGTGCATATCGCTATAATATGAAAGTCCTATTTAGTGGTAATTAATAAAAGGAGAGGAACTGCATAGATTAGCATGCAACGTGCGTGCTGCAGTGAAATATGCTTTTTGTTGATCAGATAAATACGAACAAAATCGGACCTGTAACGCTGCTGTTAACATCACCCCATTTAGGCCTTATTTCTCCTCGTGGACAGACTACTCTTATAATCCTAAAGAGCGGTAATTTTCAACAAAAGATCATTTCTCTTTATTCATACCTGACATTTATCAGCACATGGCTTTACGGCGTTCAATAGTTCTTTACGGCAATCCTGTATTTCGTCGCACATGCATTGACGTATGACTTCACATTTAACATGATACCCAAGAAATACCAATAGAAATAGGAAAAAAGTAGTCATCAGCTTGCTGAACTTTTATATTCAACAGGTACAACTGTAAAAATATTTTTAAGGAAGTAACATCGTGGTGAGGGTAATCTCGAATGAGTAGGATATCATTTAGTGAAGTACCACTGTATACCGCACTGTCATCAATTGTTTGAAAGAGATGCACCGACGTTAGCTGTTAGTTAATAAATATCTCAGAAATAATTACAATAAATTAATGCTGTCATAATCATTCAATCCATTCCCTCTTTTTAAATTCATTAGTTCTAATGAAAAGCGAAATGATCAGCAACTGGTTGACGAAGTGAGTAAATTTCCCAGTGATTTGTTAATTTTTTTTTTTTTTGCTAAAGACGTGGAACGGATATTCTAATCACAATTAAAGATGGATAAAAAGATCAATAAAGAAATGAAGGAAAACCCTGGAGGGCACTTTTGCTTCTTTTACTTCCACAACAACTTCAACATCTCCTCTTTGAACATTGGCGAAATATTTGTTTTCAATCATTTCTGTACTGCAAATTATTTCGATCTTTCATAGCTGAAAATTTTTTGAATAAATTAAAATAATAAATAATTTTAATTACGTCAAACAAATGCGAGGTAATGCAGTAATATTAAAAAGAAAGAGATGAAATTGAATTAATTTCGCAAGAAAATTTAAAACAAGGAAACGAACGATTTACAAAATCTTTCTTTTGTTACTTCTCTCTCTCTCTCTCTCTCTCTCTCAGTGCTGATTGCACTCATCTCATTCTGCAACAGAATAATGAAATTGAGTGGGGCTGTTGTTGATGAAATCATTTGCATGGCAGTTAAAGAAAAGTTACAACGATTACATTACGTATTATGATATCAGATAATTCATATATCGTTGATCAGTTTATCAGAAGTCAATTAACATTATCAATCATCTAGGATTCAGCCAATGATTAATCAAAATAAATAGCTTATCATACAATTATATCCATTCTACGTAAAAGATAGGATATATTCTTGAAAATAATGTTAACTTAAAACGCAACGATTCTTTTTTATTTGAATTTCGCAAAATAAATGGACAAAACTAAGAAAAAAGAAGTAGCAAACGATTAGCTTCTAAGATAAATTTCATTTTGTACTACACATGTGCGATCACTGTTGCAAAAGCTTTGATAAAAACGCTTTCAAAATTCATTTCAAAGTTTAACCTTCTGACCTTGTATTTTCAACAGAACTATATATTCATCTATTTTACTTCCATGTAAAGTAGTAGTGTCAGAGGGTCAGTCTTTGAAATTAATCATTTTCAAGTAGTACGTACTGATTCCTTAAAATGTAAATCCAAGCAAAAAGATTGGATTTAAAACTCTGATTTTAAACAAAATTTCATTACGGCTAATCAACGTATCGACTTAGTTAAAACCGAACCGAAATGACCATTTGACAATTTCAAACAGGAAAAAAAGCAGCAACCAGTTAGTTAATGTTAAACAATGTATAGCAGGAGATAAGCAAATTTAACAGGTTCCATCAATTTCAGCTGTCTTACTGCAAGGATAACCCATTACCTGTGCCGGTTGGATACAACGCAAGATTTCATTAGCGTCAATCAAATAATTTTCAGAATTTATGGACCTACTTACTTTCACAATAGTTTTGCTTCACAGGAAACTATTACGTCACCATTTCTGTGCATTCTTAGAAAAAAAAAAGAATAAAGAAAAAATCGTGGGTGATGGAAGACGTTCGACTGTGGAAGTGAAATAGAAGTAATGAAAATTAGTTATAGTTTATAGCAGTCTGATCTCTATCATGTTTCGTAAATTACCAAAGGCTGTGGAACATTTACATCACGGATTTGTGATTTACTTTGAAGCAAGATTTTTTTTTAAATAAATGATGAAAGTTTGTTAGAAAATACGCTACATTGTAAATTTCTTGTTTCCTACGTTTAATGACCTCGGTGCAGATAGGAGCAATTGTGTGTAATGGATGTAGGCCATTCATCCTTTTATCGAATATTTACAATTGTTTGTCGAAATTGCGTGAAGAAAGATCCGGTACACGATAGACTGTTCCGATCATTTTAACATTTTTTTGAAGTCAGAATTAGGAAGAACAACTTATAATGGGAAAAGAACTCATCTTTACCTTTTTAGCCATTTATATAGTCTCCAAGAATAACATTCAATTTCCTCAGCAAGCTAAATTGTTTCATATTATTATCGCTTCCAGTGAAGCTTTCATCGATCAATCAGGCATTTTCGTCACTTTAAATTGACCAATCGATTGAAATCCAAACAAACTACTTACACTGCTAGAAATTACTTCGGAATGTTTTTTTTTTCAAAATATTTTCTCTACTCTGCGGGCAGATAAGGATGAACTTTGACGTTGCAGAGTTCCGTTGTTGACCATTACTTTTCCCTTGTTCATTTGAATTGGTACGCATTGAATGGGTACACTGATCACCTGTCCAGAAAAATGTTTACAGATTACACAAAATCTTTATTGTACGTTTCTTTATTACGGCCAAGAATTAGTAAAACAAAATGGCAAGATACGGGAATACAGAGATTCAAATTTTCGGAGGCAAAGTTACACTTATATATAATAAGAGTAAATATATTTATGACACTTAATCCAATAATTTATTTTTTGAATCTCAATATTTTAATTTTTAAATTTCAACAACGACATTCTCCTTTCTAAAGAAATGTTTCAAGAAACAAAGAAATAAAACATGAACTTTCTATGAAATCAAAACAACTTACAGCACCGCACCATTATCAACGTACATTTGATCAGTAATGAATATATAAAGCTAGAATTACGATGTTCAAATGAAATTAACGTGGAGCAGTGAACAATTTCCCAAACTATTCTCTTTAAAAACATAATGTTGTTATACTTTACATTGTTACAGTTCAATGTAACATGAACTATCTGAAATATCTGAAAACACAACAGTATGGTGATGTAGAATATATATTTTACATTAACCTATCTTTTGACTTCAATTACTAGCACCAACAAGCGTTTAACATGGAATGATTTGTAATTCATAAAGTTGAATTTTACTATACATTTCGCTACACTGTGTTGCATATCCGATGGAAAGCTATACGATCCTAACTGAAAGCATCAATAAAGTACGAATCATACGACACAGCAGTTACGTATTGGCTCAAGTTGACAGCAGATTTTGTTGTATCATGAAGGTGAGGATAGATACTTAGAAAACAAGTAACACAGGAAACAATGAGTATTTCCAACCGTCAGCTCTTGTACTTTCCCAAGCGACACTTACCATCTGCAGATTTTGCGCCATTTTAATAAGTTCAAAGGCTAATCGCAAATATGTCTCACCGAATAACCTCACAACATCGTCCAACTGCTCATTAATCCAAATCGATCTGATAACAATCCACGTCGGTCACGAACCAGTTCAAACCAGCTCCTGTTATCTCTCTGTGAACTTTTGAGGGCCATAAAGTAGGTAGTTTTGAGGCCGAGTGGTAAAAAGTATTGGATACATAATTTTTGTAGTGTCTTCATATTATTGGTGGTTAGCTAAATGTATATATTATGCTAGATTGCGTGATCATCCGTAATGCTTCTTCACGTGTTTTTATTCCTCCGACATGTGCGCTTGGTGATTTTCGACTGGGTAGTGGCTAATTTTGCAGTTGCACTCGACTTTTGTAGGATCGAAGGAAAAGAAATCAAAATCGGGAATACATAACTATCTAGTAACAGAACAAGTAGGTGACTAGTTTCACTTTCACTTCCCAATAAAACTCGGTAAGCAATCTATCTATTCTTGGCAGCACAATAGATAGAAGTTTCTTTTTAGTAAATATAACCCAACAATATGAAGTTAGCACTACTTACGTAGCAACAGCACAGATTGATATTAATAGTGTAAAAGCGTCTAAATGAAATATCTCAATTAAATAAAAGGCATTATGTATATTCTTCGGACATAGAAAATCATTTTTTCTTTGCTTCACTTTAGTAGCAACGTGAATGACATGTTTATCAATCTTTATGGTGATACTTAGGAAGAATATACATAATGCCTTTTATATAATTATATATTAGGCATATATTAGGCTTGTGCTATCATTTTTTTTTACGAAATGATGATTGTTATTTATATGAAAATGAAAAGGAAAATAATTTCAGTCAAGAAGGTACTGCTAAAAGATAAAACTGGATGAGTTCTGCTGCAGAAGTACTCATCCCACAAGCGGAACTACTTCAGATATGTCGACGAGTTATTGAAGGACAGCTAACTCCGGCTGCTGCCTACAACATTATTAAAACACTTACGGTATTGTTGTTGTCTAGTAATTTATATCTCTATTTCACTTTTTATATTTCTTTGTCGTTGATATCACAAATTAGGCTTATGTTTTGCAGAAAACGAATGATAACATTCCTAGTTTGCTAGTGGATGTTTTGGCCATTGTGGATCTAGAATTGAGCACCGAGAAGAAGAGTGAAGAATGTCGAAAATGTTTCTTAGAATTCATATCACATCTTACTGATCGGGTAAGTAGAAACACTGAATTACTGATCACTTACGCACAATACTACTAAATTCTAAGCATGAATAACTTAAAAGGTTTTTTTATTGGAATTCTATTGTCGGACAGCTTAGTGCGAATCCCGATAATCTTATTTTTTTCCAATCTTGAAACTCTTTTTTAGCTACACTCAATTTCATTTCCGTGAATGAACAAAATAACTTGTTTTAAACTTGCAGGTTATTGCTGACGATGTGTTGAAATGTGAATTGGATATATTGGGTGCCAACGAGCAGATGACCCGATCACGAATTGTAAAAACAAAAACTAGGCTTTTGTTAGTCTTTCTAAATTATTGTGAACAGTGTCCATTACTAGTTTTTTACCGTGTTTCGATTAAGAATAATTTTATACCGCTTTCCATTTTGTTGTTCTGTTCGATTCATTCTCACCACCTAGAAGGAACGAAGAAGAAAGTCTGTCTGCGTATTACTATTTTCTTTTCAGTTTCAAACAAGTAAAATTCAATTTGTTACGTGAGGAAAGTGAAGGTTATGCGAAGCTGATAACGGAACTTCTTGATAATCCTTCCCTTACTGTATCAAAGGCCTTAAGTCGAGTTTATCACTTAATTGGTAATAATTTCATTTTTTTGTTTTGTTCAAAGCAAAGAATTAGTTTATCGGCTGTAAAATGTTGAGATTTCAGTTTGGCTCCCTTATTATTCTAGGACAGTTTAACTTGGATCCGAACCGTGTAATTGACATCATTCTTGAATGTTTTGAATCGACACTGGAGCGACGCAAGTTTTTCGTCGATTTGCTAACCGAATTCAAAGCGAGCGGTGATGACATATGCAGCATTTTAGGATTTAAATTTACTTTCTATCAGGTTCTGTTCTTATCCTCTACATTCTTTTCATGTTTTTGACTTCCTTGCAGTTATATCTAAAAGATTTAAGAATTAAATTATATGATTGGTGGAAATTTATTAAATTCAGATTGTTTCAGCGTTCCGGTAGTACTCCTGCATCTCTTTACAGAGTAGCAGCTGCTTTGTGTGACGAAAGAGTTATCGATTTGTTGTCGTTATGCACATTTGTAGGTGTTTTACCATCTTTAAAGATTAAAATTTAACTATATAAGTAGCTGTTTCCCACGGAATTTCAAATCTGTTTGTTTATCGAAGCATCATTTCTGGTCTTTTAATATAATTCTTATTGATAACATAAGTGCTTTGCGCTAAAACATATGTTTTAGCTGTCCCCAAAGCTGGAAGACTTGATGAACGATCACAAAAGTCGTGTTGAGCGAGACGGAAAACGAGCTAAAAAAAGTGAAATTATTTCCACCGGTATGGTAGCAGCAGACCCACGGGTTTCCTCGACAACGACAGCTGGTTATGTGGATGACAATGCTACCATTGCTGGCATATCGTTTGCTTCCGTATTAGCCATGCAGAATGTTGATGATATGAAACTCGATGAAAAAGATAGTGATGTATGTGTTGTTTTTTTAAAAAAAAACTTTCATTATCACTTTTCATTCTTGAAATTTTAAAAATTGCGATGTTGTTTGCCCGAGATGTTGCATAAGTTTTTGGAAAAAAGGGAAGAGGTAAGCTGTGATAATTGTAATGATCTATAAAAATTTCCATACATTGTTTTGTACTCTCCTATAATCTTAAAATTCAGGATGCTATACTCGCGAAAAATCAGAAGCTTGGCTTAACTTTTGCTTTACTAGAAGGGAGCGCTTGGCAGTTTGCAAAACAAATGCTCGACAGATTTCCTGAATTCTATGCTGTCAATGCCTCGTACTTTTTTCATCAAATTGTTTGGTCTTTATGCATGCCTATTCTTAGTGAATATTTTTTGTATGAGACAGTTGCTTCTTCTGACTATTTTCTTGACTGCTTTTTAGATTTATTAAATCCAAGTATCCTCTTTCCGGTATCTTGTCGTGATGAAAGCATATTTTAAGAAATCCTTTTCATACTTTCATATCATTGGATCTTGATTTCAAATGGTAATATGATCCTATTTCAGACGTTCTATAGCTCTCTCTATTGCGGACCTGCTGGAACGATCTACTGATGACTTTTATCAAGAGTTTGTTATTCTTATTTTGGGCGAAACAAATGACATATTGGATGAATGCATTTCATTAAAAATTAATGACAATATCACAAATTGGGAGTGATTGTTTTTTAAATCACTTTATTTATTTGCAGAAAATCCAGATTTGCTTTGGGTGACACGGGCACATTCAGCTTAAGTCCTTCATTGGCTCAAACTCATTCCCTCGAAATCGTATGTTATGCAATAAAAAAAATTTTTTTGATCTGATTATTAAGTATGAAGGAGATGTTGTGATTTCGCAGTACTGCTGGAACACTGTTTTTAATTGTAAAAAATATTTATTGATCAGTAGTTTCATCTTGTTCACTTTTGATTCAGGTTGGTAGCTGGTCAGAACTTGTTTCTGTTGTTCTTCCTGTTTTGGCATATCTTGGTCCGCACATTGCTTACCGGCCCAAAGCAGCTGTAAAGCTGGTGCGGCTGATGGCACTGTTTTTTGAAGAAAGAGAGAAAGATCCTACTTGGGCGCAAACCGCCCATACCGATAGTGGTTTGTGCAAATTCCTCATTTTTTTTTATTATTTTTGAACAGTTTGGTTGAAAAAAGAAACGCAGTGATGGCAAAGATTTCTGCTGCATCAATTTGTTTTGCTGCTATTTCCTGTGCATTCTTATGCAATTCCCTAATCAGTTGTTTCAAATAGAAATTTTTTCACTGTCGCTTGAGCTTACAGTATGCAATGCACTGATCGATGCAATCGATGAAACTCTAGTACCGGCATTATCCTTGGCAAATGGTAATTTTGCATATTCGCAAGAGCTATGGAAGTTACTCAGCCATTTACCATATACGGTACGATATCGGACATATGCACGGTGGAAAACAGTGCATACCATGCGTCATCCCCAAATTAACATTTGTCGAGGAAGCACTTTTGGTATGACGAGATATGTGCTGAAGTATGTTTTTTTTACGAAAATTTTATAATTCGTTTCAGTTTCTATTTATTTTCGTAATGAATTACAATTTCTTTGGAGTACGGCATGACCAAATATGTGTTGAAGTTTGCCTTTTTTTTGTCAAGACCTTTTTATAGAATTCATTTTTCTTTAGTGATTTAAACAGCAATTTTTATTAAAATTGTGCTACAAGTTACAGGTTAAAAATTTTGTTGTAGGCGCTTATCGAAGGAAACGGTACGCATGATGGGTCGTCAGTTAGGAAAACTATGCCACGTACATCCTGCAGTTGTTTTTGATTACATTTTAGATCAGGTAAATAGTTTGTACCGTTCCCGTAAAATTATTGAGTTAAAGTGACTCCAGTTGTTTGGACTTGAGCTTTATGCTTCCACTTCTACTTCCACCTCTAATTAAGGTTTAATGATTTTGCTTTTATTTTTTGCAAATTTTGTGTTGTAGAGTTTCTTCACGGTAATTTTTTTTTTAAAAATGATAGAAGATTGGGAGTTTTACAGAATTTATCCTTTTTTAATGAATTAAGCAACAAAAGTTTTATATAAATTTATGCTATATATTGCAGATTCAAACATTCGAAAACCTTATTGAGCCAGTAGTTGAATCTATACGTTTTCTGAGTGATCTGGAATTTGACGTGCTCGCATTCTGTATCATTGAGCATTTGGCAGCTCCGGATAAGCAGCAGCTTAAGGTCAGTAATCGTTCCTGACGATTATGTCATAAGTCTCACCAACTATTTGAGGAATATGAGATCAGTCGATTATAATTGTCCGAAATGTTTTCGAACATGGCAAAACATTCTATTTTGCACATAGAATTGATTAATTCGACTTCTACATTCCTTTATAATCTTTTATGTTTATCCGAACGCTGTAATACTAATATAATGACTGTTATTGTAAGAATCATTTGCGTATATTTGTTTGTTTTATCACATTTATAATTTTTATAGGATTAGTTTTTAGGCATCAGATGGATCTCTTTCTCCGTGGTTGCAGTCACTTGCCACTTTTGTTGGAAATGTGTTTTTGAAATATAACATTGAGCTGACGGGAGTTCTACAGTACGTAGCAAATCAACTGAAAAATAATAAAAGGTATGAATACTCTTTAAATTTGAACTGAAGTGTATTGTTGTTATTGATTGTGATTTTGGTTATGATATATCAGCGATCCTATGTTTTTGAAGTTTTGATTTACTGGTCCTGCGAGAAATTATACAAAATATGTCCGGCATTGAATCTACGACAGGATTAACAGCAGATCAGTTAGAAGCGCTTGCTGGAGGTGATACTTTGAGGCAAGAGGTAAATTTCTATTTACGTGCTTTCTCATGTAATTAAATATCTTACCCGTTATGTGAATTCATTAGTCTTGTTAATTTGTAGATTAAAAAATTTTTTTCATTTTAGGCAGGCTCTTTCTCAACAATTCGCACAAACAGACGCGCTATATTACGTCTTCGTGATGCACTGTTCAAAGAACATCTGATCGTAGGCTTATCCATACTGACTGCTCAACAGCGTCAGTGTATAGTGTATTCCGAATCACCAGACATACCTCTAAAGCTTGCTGGTCAAATGCTTGACCAGGTATTGTTAGGCATCATTTAATCGTTTTGAATAATTTTTATCTTGCTCGCTCTTAAAATTATTTAAAAATTTTTAGTGCCAAGAAACTCTGATTCAATTTGGTTCCTTCCTGCGCACAAATGTGCGACAAGAAGAGTATTGTAATAGGATGCCTTCTGTTTGGGAGCTTATCGGTCGCTTTCATCTTTCTGTGGATGCAGCTTTTTTTGTTTCGAGACCAACATTCATGCATCGTGTCTATGTTTGTTTATTTTATGTTTTCATAAAAAATAAATGAGCATTGTCAATCCCAGCAATGGTATTTTTGCAAAACAAATTCAAAATTTTTTTGAAACACCGTTGGCTATTACAACTTTATTTACTGATTAAATATTGTAGTACACTTATTACCAACTGTTAAGCTTTTTTTGTTCCCTAATTAAATTCGTGCACAGTAAAGTTACAGACTAATTTCGATAAAAGTCGCAAGGCACTTCGCGAGTCAGATGGAAGCAAAATGAAATTAGACTCCAGTCGAAAATCAGCCTTGTTTCGGAATGCTTTCGATGAAATGATTGGAGAATTAGAGTCAAATCTTCGACCCCTTCTGCCTGATTTTATTTGGGCAGATATTTCTTCCAAGTTAGCCCTACTTCATTTCTAATTCTGTTTTTATGAAATTGTTTGTAGGATAGCAAATTATTAGAGTAAAAGTAACAGGGCTAACTATGATTGGCGTATACAAATGTGTCGATTGTTCAATGAATATTAATATTCAATGTGATAGGTCTTATATTTCGATATGTATTACTTATCCCAGGATTCCTTGAATGATTTTTTGTACGGCTAGCTTTATGTGTAAAACATTAATGAAGAAAAGAACTCCTAAAGTTGTGTTGATTTTTCTTATTGATGAAAGAGATTTGATTTTTAGGATATTTACAATTTTCTGGGTACTATCTATGTACGATATTTCTGTTCCGAAAACCACCTATGAACGAGAATTGCAGCGCGTTCGCAGATCTTTGGCTCTTGTTGTTGAGAATGCTGAAATTGTAAGAAATTAAAATTTGGTGATAGTCAGAATTATTACATGCAAGCAGTCAGAATTCTTCGTTTTAATTATATCAAATGAGCCTGACCGGTTTTTCTCGGTGGATGAATGTATTCAGAGCATGTTCCTTCATTAAGTTATAATTTCAATTCTATAAATGAGTTACAATCGATGTTTTCTTTTTAGAGTAAAACAAAAAGAGCAAAAGAAGAAGAACAGTTGCGTAATGTGGAGAAAAAATTAACCGATGAATTAAAGAAACAGAATGATCATGTGGAACGTATCTTAAATATTTTGAGACACGACAAAGAGTTATTGTTTGCTGATTGTAGCCCGAGTAAGTGCATAATTTCATGTTCCACTAAATTTCTCTTCCACGCTATTTTTCTATGAAGTCTCAGTTGATTGTTTGGTAATATAATAAGGAAAACTGGGATATGGCTCGGAACATTGCTTTATCGTGACCATTAAAATTGGTGGGTGTTAGGGATAGCAGATATGTCATTTTGTGTCTATAATCTAAATTTGAGATATATAAAAAGGGATAATGTGAACCGATATATGCTGATTTAAGTCAGAACTTGGACACTTTTAGATTTAAAATTTCAGAGCTTCGTGGTACGCAGATGGCACGCTTTCTTCAACACTGTATTTTACCACGTGCGGTCTTTACTGATATGGACGCTGCATTCTGCGCTCACTTCATCCTTTTACTTCATCATCAACGAACTGGCTTCTTCCAAACTGTCTTTTTCTTTGATAAGGTTGCAAATACATCCGTGCATTTCACTTAATCGTCTGGGGTTTCTTGCTGCCTATAATTTCGTGTCTTTTCCAGCTGTTCAACGACATTGGTGCTATACTGGCTATGTTAACTGAGAACGAAGCAAATTGTTTAGGACGATTTCTATCTCTTGTGCTTGAGGCTGTACAGCATTGGCATAGTGATAAAGCAGTTTTTGATAAGGTATTTTTATTGAACGAAGAATAAAAAAATAAAGCGAATGTTGCACACAATTGGAAATTTTTTTTGGAATTTTTTCAAAAAATAAAATCTTAGGAATGTTATCGTTTCCCTGGCTTCATGACTAAATTGCATATGAGAAACTCCGAAGCAACAAATACCGAGAGTGCTAGTGATGGGATGAACTACGAATCATACAGGTATTGCGCATTGATTTTCTTACTATTTTTTACATGTAGACTTGGATAAAAACCATATTTTATTGCCATTGTTGATAACACTTAGAATTCTCAAAATTAAGTTTTCAGGACGTTGTGTCACAAATGGCAATACAGGATGACTCGATCATGTCTTGGGATTTTGGATGGTTCGAACTACGTAATGATGAGGAATTGCTTAATTGTCATGATTAAGGTGAAAAGATTTCTTTAGTTACTGTCAAGCTTCCGAGAAGGATTTAGTATATATAGACGTTAGAGATAGTAATTTGTGTAGCTGCTTTTGTAGTTGATAACGACTGACGAACTTTTGTGCTCTTATGGATTATAAATGGATTATTTTAGATGTTAGCATATTTCCCGTTAATCGAAAATCACATCGCAAATATTGAAAAGACCGTGAACAAAGTGCATGATATGGAAAAAGGTCGCAGAGATGACCTTTCTTTGATGGCAGCCTCCTATGCAGGCCATTTACGAATGCGCAAAACACATACATACACCGAGTCACAATTCCATAATGTAATCACTTTTTATTGTTTTTATCAATCCTTAGACAATTTTAATGGTTTGATTTAGGGTCTGCGACTTCAAAAATAAGTTCGTTTTTTAGCAGGTTAATTTTTTTTGCTGGGTAATTTCAGCAGATGTGAGTTGTGCCTATTGAAGGTTAGACAAGCTGTAAAATGTAACATTCTAAGCGCTAGGCGCTAGATTAACATCTTCCGAAAATTCTTTTACATGTAATTGTAGCATCATGTGAAACACTAAAATGTAAGGTGGTTTACAAATCCATTTTTATAAGTTGTTACCAGAAATTTTAAGAATTTTTTTGTTCATGTTATCATCTTTATGAACATGTGAACGTTACAGCGGCTAACTGATGCGACAAAGAAGACAACACGTGCAGGTGCAGCAAGAAATGCCAATGGGGCTACAAATGTAAAAGCTGCAACAAAAAATTCTGCTATAGAAATAACTGAATTGAGTAAGAAAAACATGGCAGAAACAAATGCTGTTGAACCTCGGAGGCCAACGAACGGAGCAGCAGAACTGCGTAAAGGTCCAGTTACAGGCGATGAAAAACGGAAACTCTTGGAGCCACCGGCTGCCGAACTCATAGCAAAGAAAAGACTAAGTAATTGCTGATATAGTATAATTTTTTTATCGTTGGTTTTCTGCTCGTTCTTGACTATATACACATGGAGACTTTAAATTATTCCAGAAGTCGCCGATGGAGAAGATCGGCCACAACCTCAAGCTCAGAGAGGCAACGAAGAGTCTCAACCACGTCGAACTGAAATTAGAAAGGAAGGGCACCGGGAAAAGGAAGAAATGAAAATGGAAGATGGTGAAGTGGATTCACCATCTCCAAATTCTCATTCTGAAATTCTTTCATCTCACAAAAAGGTGAGTGCTACTACCATAATTTTCTAAAAAGGATTCAGTTGATGTGTTTTTAGTTTTTGTATGATTTCTTTGTATTTTTTTTGTATGATTAAAGCGCCTAGATTGTACTTGAATTTGCTTCTGCCTTTTTTTGTTTGTCAAAAAAAACACAAATGTTGATGATCGTGTATTTTTTCTTATGTTGTGTTTCTCCTCGTAACTGCCTAATTAAATCGCTTATCTGTCTTTCATATTTTGATTGCTTTGTGTCTTTTTATTAGCATCCATTACGTTGAATCTTTTGTAGACCCGAGGTAATAAAGGAGTAGAAGACGAAGCATCAAGGAGGGAGAAGGAAAGAACGAGGACAGAAGAAAAAAAGGAACGCAAACGGGAATCTGTTACATCGGTCGTGGTAAATTCTTATACGTTTGTTAACTGTAAATTTTGATCAGATTACTAATTCATATGCTTTATAGACCCGTGGAAAAGTTAAGACTCCGGAAGATCATGTAAAAACGCGGGAAAGAGCATGGAAACGACCTGCGGAACCTACAGATAGGTAGGAAATCTATTATCTCTAGAATTTAAAAGTACATGTTTGATGGCCAATAAAAATTGCTTTCAGTGATGTAAATGCTAAAGTAGCGCGGAGCGAGGGTAGCAGTGGCTCAGAGAGAAGTGCGGAATCGAAGAGTAAGGAATTAATTTATTTTGCTGTTCGTCACATATGCTGATACACTTCTTTTATACACACTAGAAGTTTAGAAGTGTGTCGTCCAAAATAGCTATGGAAAATCTTTGCACATAAAGAGACATAGCAGTTTAATGTCATCTTTTAGTTTCACAAATTTAAGGTATGAAACCCTCCGAAATGTCTCCATCTACTCGTACGACGCGACACAGACGTGACCCACATCGGACGTAAGTCGTTCAGATGGTCAAATTAATTTTATTTTTACTGTAGACTAGTTTTTAGACATATATATTTTGCACTGATTTATCTTCTTTGTTTCAGAACAGCAATAAACCATGATCGTTCGAGATAATACAACAAATCGGTTCTAGCGATTTACTAACATTGTTTTGTGTCGGTTTAAATTTATTAATTGCGGCAGTGAAGAATGAGGTGCTAGTTGGGAAAGATTATTTTTACTGGGAGTTTAGCTACTACTGATTTACCAAGCTTCGATGCTGAGGGCCTACATTTCATGGAATATTGTTATTCATCGTTCATAGTAAGTAGACATCGCTGTACATACCTGCAGGATTTCAGAGAATCTTGTAGGCCCATCTCTTTTTTTCTGACATTGTATGACAGGGCTATTTTTTTATTATTTGTATTATTGTTTGCAATGATATTTGTTTTAGTATATGGTTTACAAATTCAAGTCTCTGTATAAAATTTTATGTACAATTTTATTTCGAGACTAGGGTATGAATTTTTCAAAAACATTCACCAGAATACAAATTAAGACCGCTAGGCAAAATTTATATGGTCTTCCTGCACCACCTTTGGCCCTTTCCCACTCTTCCCTACTTCCTTTCACTTTTAATTTTCCACAAAGGATCACTTGACCGGTACTTGTCTCCACGACAGCAATTGTTTTATTGAGAACTGAATCGCTGAGTATATCAAATTCGATTTCCGTCCATGGCTTCAATTTGAATTTTTGAGAATATTTTGGAGATAGAAGACAGATAGTCATAATTTATAAAGCTCTAGACTTCCAAAGTTACAATTCATAGTCTAGCCTACTAAGTTTTCCCAGTCTGTCAGTTAAGAAGTCTTTTTAAAATGTCAAATAGAAGTTCAATTACCTGAACAGCCATTCCCGCATCATCGGAATCTATAGTTATAAGTTTCTTCCCATTATGTCTCTCATCCGCACCCATTTTAAAACAATCCTTGATTTCATCCTCATGGTAAATGATGTCAAAATCCTGAAGAAAAAGATAACATGCTTCTTAAAAATGTATTGTACCGACGAGATATACTGAAGGTCCTGAAGGATTTTCACTTCTAATTGCTATAAAGATGTACAACGCAACTTTCAATACTATGGAAAGTACGGTGCAAAATCAGTCGCACCTTTTTTTCACGAACACCATCCAGAATTATGAGCGCAGACGGTTTAGATCCTCGAATTTGCAGCAGCTTAATCATACCATCACCCCCACGAAAACCTCTCAGTAATCCTTCGACGACGCCTCCTGCAATTTTTCATTATGCCATTGCATTATTGATATCTTACAAACGATATAGGTCTTATCAAATACGATGCGATAAGATTAACGACCTTGTACTGGGAGTTTGGCACATAAATTCTCATAGAAATTCACAGGTATCTGGGATGGTTTCTGTTCTGTACGGATAGCTTTCTGTCCACCAAGTGCAGTAAGTACACAGTCCTAAAAAATTTTCAATTTAATGTTCACATCCTCATTAATGAAGGAACTAAATTTTCTTATTCAATGTCTTTCAAATCAAAGTCCGTGTGATGTTTCAATTTTAAAGACACAAGAATAATATATTTCAGATTATCAAGTATTATTAGGGCATTATTAATTGAATTCTAATGCAGAATTTAAGTATAAGATAATTCATAATTCTACTGAATAATTCAATGTGAATTTAACTCGGTTATTATTGATATATAGGTTAGACTAGGATCGCTCTTCTCACTTCAAGTTTTTTCTTACACTTCATTTAAATTGATTTAATCAAAACGGACTTCATCTTTCGGCATATGCATCAGTGAGCGACATACGAATCCACCGGAAAGTAACGATCGAAGACACGACCTGAGGCAATCATCCTTAAATTCCACACTTTCTGTGCTTTCGATATCGTTTGCACTCAATTCTAATCGATAGTCTTTCTTGTAAACAAAACATGAATTTAGATCCCTGTAATCCCCGATAACACCGTTCACTAAAAACTGATTATTGATAAATTTGGAAAAAAAAATTAATAAAAATTTACTGGATGACTGAATTTCTTAAAAATTTCTGAAAACTAAAGCAAATTTCAGTGTTGTACGTGGCCTAATTGTCACGTGTTGAGGACAACTCGGCGTTGAAAGTTGCATCAATATGATTATTGATTATCATTAAAAATTCGTTTTCAAAAAACAGTTAATTAGCAACTTTCTTTTATGCTATAATTGAATATAGCTAGATTGAAATGATTGAAGTAGTCTAATCAAATAACTGATAATATCGCATAAATTAAATGTTATGCTATTTTCTCAATTAATCGTTTTTTCTTAATTTCCACTTTCCAAGTATTTAAAAACAAAATTGAAGATAAAAAATGACTAACTGAATTTTTATCGATCAACAATATGTATATATACGTAATGAATAAATAATTTTGATAAAATTAAGTACAGTATTGCTTACGTTGCAGGATCGCTGCTGCAGATGCGGTGATAAACAAAATGTCCAGTGTCATTTGACGAACCGCTCTTCGTCGTAGTCTTTTTGGGCCGTTGTTGTTTTCTCCGATTTTACATTCACAGTTTCAGTTTCCCTCTTCTATTCTATATGCGTACATATATACATCTACAAACGTTCCTAATGGAAATAAGAAGGTATCGAACACAGGTGAATGCACCAATACGATCGACAAGGCAATGGTCGGTGTGTTATGTATGCCCTCATCACTACTGCCTTTAACAATTATTAAATTGATTATTCGTTCATGTTCCACCCTTCTATGATTTCCGAAAGCTACTGCAGCAGATTGCAATACTGTTGTTGATGATGATAACTGTATCGAAATTTATCATCGATATTCTTTGCATTCCGAGAAAACCGACTATTTATGAGATTAATTTAGACCGGTGGAAATGCTCAGTATTCGATGTAACTTGGAAACTTCCGTTTCATATCATTTCAGCGAAATTAAATCAGAGAGGTTGGATAATCTAGTAGTTAAAGTTGTTCAGTAGTGCTGAGCACTGTTTCTTTTACTGTTTATTAAAGAATGAAATAGTTTAAAATGTTGAATTTTAGAACTTAGCACATAAGACTTTCAGTCTCATTGCATTGGGAATTTCTTTACAAACGGCAAGAAGCAAATTACAAACAAGAGGAATGATTCAAAAAAAAAAAAACTGAACCAATCAAATCTTGCATTCTGGAAATATTCTTCGTATAGGAAATAAATAAATACGTTTACTATGCCCCACACATTTTGAGTTCTTTGTTGTTTACAATATTCGGCAACTGGTTATCAGGTAAAATAAGGGGATGATAAAAACGTTAAGCTGATACTCTCACATGGCAAGTGCAGAATCTAGTCATAAAATCATATCATATTTATTAAATTCCCAAATAGCATATCGGTAAATTTTAAAATTTACATAAGCATGAGTAGTACTGCTGCATACAGTTGGAAAATACTGGGACACCAGAAGTCATTTCATCAGAGAATCACTGAACCGAGGACATCAGAACATGAATCAAAAACCACGGAATAAATTCAAAGGTAAATGATTGGTTTTAGAAATGTGAATGAACAAAATATACTTATTAATCCACGATAATTTTGTAAATGGTCTTATAAATCAATCAAATTTTTTCCACCAAAAATATTTCACACCCATACGCTCCTGACATCATGCAAACGTAAGGAGATATGAAAGACAATCTCAGGAATGTAACATACGCAATAATAAAGACAGGAAAGGAAATCACTGACAATAAATAAGTATTAAGCATAATTGAAAAGATATGCGAACTCATAAAATGGAAACTTTAAAAGTTAAAATGAAAAAAGATGAAGGTTGCCTAAGTGTTTCAAAAAAGACAGTAAAAATTTGACATCCGCGTTAAATGATCGCATGGGAAAGAAAAAATTTTAAAAGAAAAGTATTTATTCGAAAACAAATAACTTGATAAATTGATATTTCATAGAAGAGCATAAAAATTTTTTTTAAAGAAAAATTTTGGGGAGAAGGATGTGCACATGCAGCGCAGACAAAACCAGAAGTGAAAAGAAAAGCAATCATCTCTTGTACCACTTTCGAAATTAATTTCTACACATCTATAGAACCTTTAAAACATTGAATTTCTAAGAACAACAACGCTC
Source organism: Litomosoides brasiliensis (assembly GCA_013365375.1). Lineage (NCBI taxonomy): Eukaryota > Metazoa > Nematoda > Chromadorea > Rhabditida > Onchocercidae > Litomosoides > Litomosoides brasiliensis. The sequence continues at coordinate 123,955 of JABVXW010000040.1, forward strand.
TGAAATAGCGCAATAAATGAAGAACCGGTAAATGAGGTGTATCTCATTTTGACCTATAACTTCACATATGCAGTGGTTAAAACTCATTCAAAACAAATGAAATTCATGTTGGAAAGTGCTCACAATAAACTGACATAATTAGCAGGAAGCAGACTGTGGTGACCATCCGGAGCTCGTTCTCGCCACCAACCTTCATCAATTTGATCTACTTCCGTAATGATTTCATTCGAGTTAAATGAAATCTCAATTTCATCAGCTAAAAACCAAGAATTGGTTATATCTTTATCTCCTTTAAACTGCAAAATGACGTCTTAAGCGAACCATTTCAAATTAGTAACGATTATTAATAAAATTTAAATAGTTCATCAAAAACTCATCAGATAATTTTCATTTCCTTGTATCTAAACTATCTGAAAAAATTTTAGTATCTAATGTACTTGAAGAGTCATCGGCTTTTTTAATTCCTTCTTCCGAACGCAGCTGGGCATGTATTCTTTCACTTAGTTCGTTTCGTTCACGAAGAGCTATTTCATTCCTTTCCTGTTCTCGCCTTCTCTCTTCAGCAATTCGATCAATCTCTTGCATCCTGACTTCTTTCCAGAAATATTCTCGGCTATTTGTGTCAATTTCACTGCAAGAGGAAAAGATCTGGAATCTCTGTATGCAAAACTCAACGTATATGAAATAATGTCGAGATATTAAAACAACATTAGGACTGCAGATAAGTATAGAAAGTTCTGTAGCTGTAACATGTAGCAAATAGTGAGTTAACTTCAAAATTATAAACTACTTTTAATAAACGGTGAGCAGTCTATTTAATTTTGCTTAACTATCGTTGCCATGCAGTAGCATCGAACTAAAGAGAAATTTCTTTTTGCAGAAACCTTCATGTAAAAATGTTACATTATTAAAAAAAACTTAATATGAAAGAAAAATTCAGACTAACTTTTTTGATTCCACTGCATGATAGGTAGTCCCAGTTGTTTCTGAATATGTGAACTCCGAGTTTTCCGTTAAAGTTGGCACAGCTTCGCTCACACCTGGCAATCTTTTGACTACATGCAATATGCTTCCCATGTCAACATCCTCTTCATTTCGAGCGATTAAAATCTGAAAAAGGACAGAGTGCTGGTATGTGCAACTACTCTGTATGTAATATATTATAAGCATTACTTTAATTGTGGTAAGACCTAGAAATATTCAGCAAGTCTTTCACAACTGTATTTACAAAAATGACAATAAAATATAATCCATTTTTCCAAGCACCCGTCGACTTCATTTCGTCACTGAAAACATACCACGTGTACGCCACGCAAAAATTGCTTCAATTCTGTGCCGTGACTGGCTGTTGTAACTAAACGCAACGATGGGACACCTTCACCTTGCTAAAACAACATAATTTTGCAGTTAACTTCCGCTGACAAGCATAAACTTTAAACGCTGAAAGTCTAGAACTCATACAGGTTATTTCAATACCAAGCTAAATCGAGAAATTTTCCTTTCACATCACTAAGGATAGAGAGATGTCAGATCAAGTTATACAAATGAAAAGAACTTACCCACTGAATGAGAACGATTTTTGCATTTGCTAAAGCACCCCATTTGACAGCTCCGACACCGTACTGCAATCTTCCAGCTGCAAAGTTCCTCGACAACTCTTCTATACCGCCATCTGTTCAAAACATTACTTTCAAAAACGCATATTAAATTTCGCTTCTTACTATAATACTGTAGCACAAAGCGAGATCATTTGTACATCTTTGTCTATCATTGCTAACTATTGCTTGAAGCTTACAGTATTAAACACTACCTCCAGTATCTGCCACCTTAATGATATTCGAATTACTTTCATATTCCAGAATTATCCTGAAAAATGATAATCCTTCAGAACAATTTGTCGATAACATTGATACGTCTACAAAAGCCATAAGTGAAAATCATGTGCTAATGAGTAGAAAAATTGAAAATGTGTGATAGAATATACAAGAAGATATATTACCCACTATTTCTTCACATAAATTTGAATTTAGATTTAGAAATTTCCACGTGAACTTCAAATTCAAATGTAACTTTAAATGAATAAAAATATCCATTAAGTTAAGTGCATGCAATTATCAGAACAAGATGAATTAGACTGACCAGTGGTCATAGCGCGGTGATTTGAGTACAACATCGTAAGCAGCGAGAATATCCTTTTGATGTGCTAGAACATTTAGCGTCATAACTTTGGGTAGTTAACGCTCAAATTACAACGTTCATTATTTTATTACCTGAAATGCATAGCTTGTCCAACCATAACGTAAAACTGAACATATCATTCTATTATTGGAAAATGGACAAAATCACTATCTTATCACGAAACTAAGAGAATTACTACTAAACATCGGTGTAACCCCATGAAAACAATGCGCTAGGTAGTTTAGGGATTTCCATTGGCGCTAATGTCGCAGCAGAAGGAACCACATGAAGAGTCGCATCATACCTAATCACACATCAACTGTGTTACATACCAAACTGGTTCGTGAAAATAAGGGTGTAATGCGTTATAGTGTAATGCGTTGTACGTCATGCGACGCTTCGTTAAATCCTAGCTAGAATCGGATTCAAACAGACTGGGGACTTCAGCTATCGGGAAGTAGGTGAAATTAATGTACTACTACCCAATGGGACTAGTTATGTAAGAAAAGTCTGTGTCATTTACTGATGTCACTCGTATAATGAACGACATCAATGGTTGGATCACTGTACAGAGAATAAACGGTGACTAATATATAGGCAGATTAGGTAAGGTTATGAATTCAAATTTAAACCAACAATAATACTGCAACGATGCACGTTCCTATGACTAAACTCCAATTTCAAGGAATGCGTGGAAGTTACTAGGCAATGTTTTTTGTAATTCACTGTATTTTTTTCAACAAACCTTTTGTTTTTTTTTATCAATATTGTCATCTGCAATGTTCTTTTTCTTTCAACAAATTTTGTGCCCCAAAATTTGAATTAAATATCACCTGCTTATCTATCATCCACTGACTCCAATTCTTACAGAAAGGGAAAGAGGCAGTGGATACTTGTGTGACACTATTTCATCCACTACATAATGTAATGAAATGTTTTAATCAGAATCATCAATATACAATCAAAATGAGGAAAAATGTGTCGTACAAAACACTTACCATAAAGAGAAGGCATTCAGTCTAAAAGAATCTATTACATATCACCTTGCAATTCTATTCTGAAGGGAAAATATATAGCTAATAAATATGTTTAAATTTTAAAACATATCACAGCACAGAGAGAAAGCGATAGAATAATAAGAGGAAACAAAAATATGCTCCTATTCCGATAATTCCAGAAACGTGTCTACATGACAGCGAAAAAGGCAAAGGTTAATTTTTCTGACATTTCATCCACACAAGATATAATGAAGTGTTTTAGATAATAATCTTTATTTATACTCATCAAATAACATTCATATCCGCGTTTCCTTTTGTTTTCTTTTTTGGAAGATAATGGTAATAAATATTCAACTCGTCGAAGGCAATAAATATTTAATTGATAACTGATACATATTCAACTGATGTAGAAGTGTTTAAATTTAAATACAGAATGCCGACGATTTTTACAAAACACAATAAATGCAAATAAGAGAACACCTCTAAATATATCAGGCTATATTCGTAGGAACCTTCAAATACCTGTGAATTCGCTCGAGAGAAATTCAATGAATATAGAACAACAATAACAATAGAATAGATTCTGGACCTATTCAGGTCTAGGCGGCTGTTCTCCCCAGTTGAAACCACCAGGTCGTTCATCTACATCAACAGGTTCAATAGGAACCGGATCTAGCAGCCACTTCAATAGACAGGGTGTTTGCAAAACACGAAAGCCGTTTTGTTGCAAAGGAAACACATCTTCTAGGAAGAAATAGAAATGACCACATGCTATTCCTGAAAGCATTGTTTTGAAATTGAAATAACAAATCAATATCGCTGACTATAAGCTTTAACTGCTACCAGTTAATTTAACCTAGCAGAACAAAAATAAAGCTCCTAAATAAAGCTGCTTCAAAAACGACTGAAGAACCTGCTAGAAGGATATTGGAAGTGTTCAAACCCGTCTTATCTTAAATTTGTTGCTTTTATTCCTGATGGATAATTAATTTATTGGAATTGGACTCCACCGTCAATAATGGAACAAATGAAAAATATGAGTTAACATTCCCGTAGATATTTCCAGGGGAAATTTTCAAAGCTCAAGAAAAATCAAATTATTTAAATCTAACTTACCCATAAAATCAACAATAGCATTGTTACCGAGGAGCAACGAAAACAAAAGCAGAACCCATGGTAAGTAAGGAGCATTAAAACTAAGGACACCAAAAAAATTCATGCGCACATATGGATTCCGTCTACTCCAGACATAAACAAGCATAATAGTAAAAGCTTGTCCAAGAAATACCATATGCACAAAAGTACCACAAATAATCTAAAACATTAGTAAACTGTAGCACAGAGATTTGAATTCATCATTAACGGTTAGCACTGTAAAAATAGGAAATTGAAGTTCTTTTTACCGCAGAACTGAATATGTAAAGTAGGTCAAACGCTTCCGAGGACGAAACTGTGTTTTCAAGTGGTTAATTTTTCCGTCAACTTGGGCTATACTAAAAAAAACTTGAATGACATCAACAAAACAATTTAACTTTCCAAATTTATTAAGTGGATAAAGACATTAAGCGTACTCACTCTTGGTAGGTAATTCCTAAATATCTGTTAATTACTAAATGTCTTAATAATCAACGAACTTTTGTTGCTACGAAAATTATTTTGAAATAGGTAATGTGATGCTTAGAAAACACAAATTTTCATGGCATCTAATCGAAAGAACAAAATGTCACTACTTCGTTACTAAATTTGAACATTAACACACATATTTAAATGCACAATTCTTTCAGAAGACATATTACACAAAAACATGACCCAAAGTAGGGAGGTCAATGTACAAAGTATGTTACCATAAAAACTGCTCCAAAGATGAACATAAAAGCAAAGTCGGCACGTCGTCCACGGAACGAACCTTCTTCGAGCATCATGCAATATCGGTATGTGAAAATCATATTGAACAAGAAACTAAACCCAAAGGAACCAAAGAAACAAAATGATGTTAAAAGTCGCCAAAACTGAAAATAATTTATTTGAAGCACGAGAAATAAAAACCAGAAATTCAATAAAATGTTGCATTAATTAAGTCAGTATATACTCCTCATTGCTGTCAATAATTTCAATCGAAAATATTTGTTAAGATCTAAATTTTAGTATAGTACAAATTTCAATGCGTCAAGAACATGACCAATTTACCTGATAATTGTAAATAATTAAATTCCAGTTAAAATATAAATGGAATGGCGTAACAAAATCCAACTGCTGAAATAAAAGCAACTGTAATTCACTGAAGTACGCTAATCTATAAAAACCTCAAGAAAATCCATCCATAACTCAAAACCACAACAATTTGTTGTAAAATATTTAAGTCAATAATTCATGTACTTACCACTGCAAGCGTAGTTAATACGCATGCGGTCGTATAAATCCTCGTTACAGGAGGCATGTCCTCATATGCTTGCAGGAGAGCCTGCATCCTTCTAGCAGTCTCTGTCGTTAACGCTGATTACACTAAGAACGGATTAAATAGGGACTGAAGTGATTAAAGGGAACTGATCAATGTTTCAGAAAGAGTACCAAGTGGAATATACAATCCTCTACACATGTGCAAACTTCTATTTTCGTGTGACTTTTATTCAGTTCATAGATGAAACACGGCATCAGTATGAGCAATACAATGCAAAAAAACAAAACAAAATTAGAGATTTCTCGTGTTGACTACATCGTCATAAAGCCATTCAATAATTCAATGCATTCTATAGTCTTATGATTCATAGATTAAAATAACAAGTAACAATAACAGCAAAAAATCAGGGTGTAAGTATTGATGACTTCGGCTTCAGAAGTTCAGTTAACAGTCGATTAACCCGGTCAACCATTTTCGACGAATCCTTCATCAGCCCGCAAGTTATCAAGGCATTATCATAGACCTAAAAATAAAAAGACATAATTTATTTTTCTTTTGTATATTTCTTTCGGATCTTGAAACTTTAAAGTCTTCACTCAACTCAGCATTGCCGACTATAAATCCTTTGAAATATCAATTTCATTTACCAAATTCATACATCGTTTTTGTCTAACGGCTCCGTTCCAGACGGAGGATCAAGTATCTAATTCCACAAAGAACATTTGGTACAGAATTTTTTTCCGAAGAAATCATAAAATAACTTTACGGATAACTTAGAATTTATGCACCTAGCAGCAGATTGTCACAAGAAACTTCATCATATAATTCAATAAGATTTGAAGTTTTTTTGCATCCGTAGCTATGGGTACAAAATAACAATAATAGTAGCAATGTTTTTGTCTTATAATAGACAGCGGTAACAAGTCAAAGAAGTTTAGCAATCATTAATATAATTCCAAAATTCAAAACCAGTTTATTACCAACTGAATCCATGCTTGCTTCTTTAGAGTATCTGTTTGGAAGTTGGAAATCGCATTTCTTACTTGTATATAATGAAAATGAAGGACACATTGTACCTGTTCAGCAACAAGACCAGCTACTGCCGGTTCTGATTTATGTAACTTGATTAGCGCACTGATAATTGGATGATTCAAGTTAATATGAAGAGTTGGCTTTAAAAATGCCAAATGCTCGGTATCTTTGACCTGTCCAACACGAAGAAAATGACGAGCAGCACCCATTTCCGCACCAATAGTGATCATACACGGATGCTCGCCGGTTGTACTCGAACTCTGCAAAGCAGGATGAAAATTCTTTTCGAGAATTTTAATTAATTTTTGGATGACAAACAGAACTTTTCATTATAATAAATCTAAAAATACCCACTTTTGGTCTCAATTTAATTAATTTCGTTGTTACTTGTTCCAAGCCATAAACAGATGCTTTATTACAGCTAGATATAATATCCCTGTCATATCCAACTTGACTATTTCATCGTTCATTCTGATGATACTAGTCATCACCCACCAAAACATGACTTATAGCAAGAAAACCACTCAATCATTCCATTATTTCTCTCTGGTAAAATTATCAACGATCCGTATTCGAAATACCTTTATGTCATTTACTTTTACGCTTCCTAAGGTAGTTTTCAACCACTCCAGCAGCTCTTTCTTGTCAGCATCGCGTATTGTTACTGCTGTAATAAAATTTATATGACTTCAAAACAAGAAATTTTACCGCATCCGTTAAAGAGAGCAACTTGTATTAGCGACAGACTGCACTTTTATATCGATTTAGAATTTGTGGAGGAGAACATAAAGGAAGCTTGAGCTCTTTGGTAATACAAAACATAAGCTAGAATTAACCGAACTGCGAAGAATAAAGAACACTTCAGTCTTCCAACTCCTTTTTTCGACTGCATTTAAAATTACTTACTCGCAGCCTGAGAGTCACCACCAGATTCGATACGAGTCCAATTTTCAGCTGACTTAATTGACTTCATCCGGAACTGTTGCATAGCCAGTAAGCAAACTTCATCGGCAGCATCATATGCAAAAAGAACTTCTTTGTTTTCTGATTTGAACATTTCATAATAGGGGGAATGTTCCGCAAGCTGACGGCTGGAAAGAGAAGTGATCTGATTATGAATGAACCAAATTTTAATCTCTACCAGTTTGAATATCTTGAAGAAACAAAATTTGATAATAAGTATATTTGAATAAAGAACATCACTTCCCATAGCAGTACATTTCGATACTTGCACAGAAATATTTTTGTATCAATCATATCTTCAGTTTTCTGCACCTCCCAAAAATTGCAAGAGACAACTTAACTGGATAAAGTGCTTACCTTGGAGCAAATAAGTAATAAATTTCATTTTGATCCTTTTGCATTCGGTCTAAATATTCATCCAAGCTAGTCAAAGTTCCTGCTTTGAGATTTGATGATTCAAACAATAAAAGTGAACCAATCTGTTCCTAAAACGCTGCATTTAACTAATTCAAAAAATCTGGAAATACAGAAAACAGGCACGTGGTGGGACCTGACATAATTTCATTTTTCTTTTCATTCTTCTACCAATGCTTCTTATACAAGCCCCATTTGTTCTTCGAAAGAAACCACAAAACTCTACAAATTAAACGCGCAACATAAGCAACGTCAGTTTTCAATCTTTTACTGTAAAACTAATTGATAATGTGCAATTGCACAAAAAAGCAAGGAATCCATTTAATGAAAAACGTTTAGTAATTTCCAAAATAGACCAAAGCAAAAACAAATGCCGCATGATCACAAATAGACATATGCCCTGATGCAAATGAATTTAAACTAACTTTAATGCTTTGATCATTCTCGGTACAAACACCTTCCTTAAAATATAAGGAATAGCCGTTATAGAATTCTTTATATTTTATCCGATCTTTCTTCATTTCATTTACAAAATATGATACCACTTTATCGGTTAGAATTTGACGTAACTTCCTGAAGTGTTTGTAATAAAGACACAACATTTATTTCAAGGGCTTCAAGTGTTACCTGGGGAAACTGACGATCAAATTATTCTACTCTCAGCTTAACTGCATTTATCCGCTTCATGCGTATTTAAAAAAGTCCGCGTAATTCCTAATAAGCTCATCTATTTGCATACTGTGCTTTTTCAATCTTGTGTGTTAAATTCTACAATACTGTCGAAATATAAATCTATAGATCGCCATATTGTTAAGGAAATCATGGATAAGTGCTAGAAATTTCAATAAATGAAAAATAAATATTACATAAGAACAGTATCCATCTGCAGCATTTCACGACTTAAATTCAATGGGATGTCTTCCGAATCGACTACACCAACTAGAAAGCGCAAATATCGCGGTAAAAGATCTTTCGAATTTGGCTGAAATGAAGGAAGTATGAAAACATGGAACATGACTGAAATGAAGAGTAAATTTTCTTCCGATATAAAAACTTTCCATACCGGCTTATTTTATACACATATAGATAGTACAATAGCAGGGCACTCGTGCTGTCATTTGCAACTGCTGGTAACCTAGTCAAAAAAGTAACCTAGCCAGTCCAAAAGAAACCTTTATAAGGACTCTTCGTGCATACAGAGATACTCCGGACTGCTCAGCCGAACTGGCAAATTCAAGTTGCGATACATTGTGCGATGGAACATACAGCAAAGATCTAACGTTTATGGGAGCATCTGCCTACAAACACGCATATATTTTATAATTTTTAAAATTTACAATGCGGCAGTTTCAATCTTCAATTTCACACAATGTCTATGTATGTGCCCAATTCAATAGTATAATTTTTATATGACTACAGCAATAAAGAGACTGAAGAGCCTGCGAATCAAATAAGTGCTGCATATGAGATTTAATTTCAAAAGTGACTTAAACGTAAAATTAAATAAATTCGACTAACCTTATAATGAATAGTATATTGTGGTCGATCATCTACTAGATGAGGTGAATGCGTCTTAGCGAGTTGTCGAAAGAAAGTGTCATGCATTTCAGAATTCACCTCTTTTGGATTCATTGTCCAAATAGCGTCCACGGTATTTACCCGTTCTCCGTTCACCGTGATAGGTAAAGTGATAAAGTAGGAATATTTGTTAATCACCTCCACAACTTTATCCTTTTTTGCAAATTCTGCTGCATTACCCGGACGAAGTGTCACTTCAATACGTGAACCTACAGGTAACGAATCGATTTCTTCCACTGAATATGCATCTCCTCTAGAAAATTTACTTTTATTTACTTTCGAACTCTTCAGTACATAATTACACAGCTCATATTACAAACGAATTATATTATTTTTCTATAAATGAACTTTCATAGTATATGACAATGTAAAAAACATTAATGCTATCTGAACATACCCACTCCATTTCCACAAATAACCTTTATCGCTATCTTCTTTTCGCGTTTTCACCACAACATTATTTGCAACCATGAATGCTGAATAAAAACCGACGCCGAATTGCCCAATGATATTTTCTGTGGATACATTGCCTTGCGAAGACTTCTCTTTTATGAAATTTTTTGAGCCTGAATAGAAAAAACTATAAAACTAGTACAAAAAAGGTAGAAAGTTCTACCTTTCTCATCTAATAGAAGTTTTATTGCCATAAGAGCAAAATTCAACTTACTGTCACCTAATAACATTTTAGAAGTAATCATACTAATTAAAAGAACTGAAACTATTTCATCTAGTACAAATAAGCTTCAATACAAAACAGAATATCCGAAATATGGCTTAGAAAGCTTGACTTATGCGAAGATCATGTTGCAATAATAATAATTCACCGTTCCTCCTATCTATGTTCACGAAATACAAAGGAATATTTATCAACAGTCTTTCAAAATACAATATTCGCACTAAATTAAAGAACTGCTAGAAAACTTGCAAGCTATTAACTGAATCAGAATTTATCATCAAGCGTCAACATTCCAATATGCAGGACTACTAATGCTTCTTTAGGGTTATAAACAGCTAAAAAAACTACAACACCAGAGATAAATAGGTTCAGACAATCACACAAAACATAAAAACACCTGATTTAGCTATGGTCCCCAGGCAGTTTATTAAATCTTCCTTGTCCATTCCAATCCCATTATCTTCGAAAATAATCAACTGTTTGCCCTCATCTGTGGTTATTTTGATTTCATAAGCAATATTCGTATCTTTATTACTTTCCAGATGTTTGCATCGTCTCTTCTCTAGGGCGTCGCTTGCATTTGATATTAATTCCCGAATGAAAACCTTGAAAATCAACATATGATGCACAGGGAACCATAGTTTGTACCACAATGATAAGAAATGAATATAAGGACTCAAGAACTAGCAATATAAAATTAACCTCTTGATCCGAATAAAGTGATTTTGCAACGATATCCAACAAATTCTTCGTTTCTGCCTGAAATTCGAAACTTTCAACCATCGGTTTGTTGGCTAGTCGAGTCGCATAAAAAAGATGAGCAGTTGATGCAGTACTGCATGATGATGGTATAAGATATGGACGACGGTGCAAACAGCGCAGTAAGAATACTATACCTCGTCGGGATGCCATTTATCTAAAAATTATGCTAAATGTATGCTTGCTTCAGGATTTGAATATCTGAACAATCAAAAAAATGAAATCTAACACAGAGTCATAGGTAATTCAGACCAATATTAAAATTGTAATCTAAATACATGCTGGATATGCTGAGACCATTGAGTGTTTCAATATTAGCTATTTGAAGAAAAAAATTGAGTGTCTCAACATTAGCTATTCTCAAGCCGACAATAATTCTAACTGTGATCCTAAAACATGAGGCAATGTCCAACTAGTCTCAGTCAAGTTTTAGAAACACTGACTATCATCTTATTTTTTAAATAAATTCGATGGATTTTACTCGTTCGATAAAGCACAATTACTCAAACATTTTCATCTTTTATTGGCATAAAAAAGTATCGTTATACACAGCAAAATAGAAAAAGGCAAAATACATACATGTGAATGAAAACAAACAAGTAAAAATATTAAAGAATCATGAATTTTAAATATTGATTGCCTAGTACTATTTCCTACTTCCTTTTCCTGACCTGCCTCTTCGGTTCAAAATATTTAACGCATATACGAAAGAGTACTAAACACAAAAAGTCGTGTTTGCTTAACAAACCAAATGTCAAAAAATTTCATAACTAGAAACAAGATATAAATGTAAACATAAAGAAAGGTAACCTAAAGGTCCCAAAGCAGGTTATACGGTTTTGTTAACCTCTTCCATTATATCATTACGAAGTACTAAATTCTCTTTTATTTACGATTAGCAACACGATAAGCAACAAACGGTGCGATACTAAGTGGCTTCTACGGCGGATAAGTAAGAAATAGAAGTTTGGCAGTTGAATAAAGAATTAGAAATCACTTCAAAATTGCAAAAGAAACTGAAAAAAACAACCAAACTACCTTTAAGGAATGTTCTCTGAAAGAAGTTCAACTTGAAATTCAAATCTTTCTTGTTTCCCTAAAAAACACATACAGGGACACAAACATTTTTTTCAAAGACAGCCATTTCAAAGACAACTATTTTTCAAAGACCATCACTAATACCCTACTAAATTTTTCTAACCGGTCTTGACAAGACATCGGAATAATACACCACATTAGTGAGACAACCACAGATTTTCCGCACCGAACGATAATTACAATTCTGATCTTCAAAATTAATGAATTCTACTCGAAATCTTCAATATTCTACAAAGTTTTTTCAAAAATACAGCTTCTAAATCAACCATTTCGCACGTTTCACTTTTTTTCTAAGCTTAAAAAGAAGCAAGAAATAAAAACAGAAGAAGAAAGTTCTGAGCATCTAAGTCTCTTCAAGAATAATAAAACGGTAAAATGTTAGGGACAGTTAATTATTGCATTTTTACAACTGCAACCCAAACAACATTTTGAAGTTGTCCTAAGAGAATGAACATTAAAAATCAAAGCTTCAAAGTCACTGCATTTCTTTTTTATCATCACTAGACCTAATTTCGACAGTACCAGTGTCAACGGATTTAGTTATACTCGTAATATCAACAGAGACTGGTGAACTGTGACTATCACTAGACCTCATTCTACTACTGCTACCATCGACAGATCTGAGTGCATCACCCGCCGATTGGGCAAGCTGTTGTGCGATGCGGGTTATTTCATTTTCCGCATTAATTGCATTGCTAACGACATTCGATCGAGAATTCATATTTGATGCAAACTGCTCAACAAAACGATAGCATTCAGTGCTGTTTTCTTGAAGCATTACTTCTATCGACTTATCCATTGATGGTGCACTGTGCAATTCTCTCAAAAGGCTGTTCTCCTTGATTGGTGATGAAAGACTATTGCCACGACCACCACAGTCTCTACTTGGTTCCATAGTACCTACTGTTGGTGTTAGAATTTTCTGAATCACGTTGTCTCCTCCGATGAAATGCTCATTAACTGTATTAGAAACAGGAAGTACAAATCGCTCTGGCGTCGACTGAACGTTTTCAGACACAAATACAGGGTCACCAATTTGATATTGTACTGCTGCCATTTCTTGTGCAGGGCAGATCGGAACACTAGTGTCTTGTACGAAATTACTAATATTTTGTCCAATGCCACCAACAGTGGTGCTGGATGAAGGAATGAACTGCACTGATGATGTCGATGTTGCCACTTTGCGAGCCGCAAATACAGGAGGATTGACCAACTGATATTTTGTTTCCGTCACATGATGAACTTGAGTTGGATGCGATGAAACGTTGGTTTCTTGTAGAAAGTAACCACTTCCTGACCTGATTCCGTCACAATCGTCAGACCATATGTTACTAGAATCATCACGGGATCTTACCTTACCACCGACACTGGACCCCACTAAATCACTGACAGAAAAAGCAAACTGATCAGGTTGCGCCACACCTGACCGATCATTTTGAGATCCAAAAACAGGATCAACCAACTGATAACCTGTAGTTGCTATAGGTTGATGAACTGATGATGGATTCAACGTAACCGCTTGTACGACCCCACTATTCTGTAAAAAAGACCAACGAAAGTAAAAAATAAAACATTTAAACGAACCACCAAAAGGGTAAGCGAATTGTTTTCTGGTACAACTTATCAACAAGTCATTGCTTTGCTCAAATGTTCTTTATACTGAGAAGATATTTACCAATTTAAGTAAACAGAAACTAACAATTGTTTAAGCAAAAGAGATACTAAAAAAATTCAGACTCGTGAACTTCAGTAAATTTCTAGCACTTCCAAGAAAATTTACCTTGCCAGGAAAACGCTGATGAAAAGGACGAGCACGTTTTTTCACCCTCAAACTTTCAAGCTGTTGCATAAAAGCACTATTCTCTGCTTCCACCATTTCATGTGCAGCAGCCTCAGTTGTTTCCATCACCTCAGGCGGTGTAGTCAACTGGCCAGATGATTGCACCGTAAAATTATTTGCTGACTTACATCTTTTTCTAATTCTTTCTTGCCATTTTTGTTCTACAAACTCATCCGATTCTGCTATCCTTTGTGGGTCAGCAAGAGCCTGGAAAAATGTCAGCAATATTCTTTACTTTTTTAGCATCGTCACAGTTTGCATAAACACAATACTCTAACTAAGAAATTCATCAAAACTTTAGAAGTCTTATTTAAAGGAAACAGGAGAGGATACACCAGATTCAACTGAAGCTCCTATTTTTCATTGGTAGAAAATACTCTGCGATGCTGGCAAACTTTATTTCTGCACATTGGAAGTGTATTCCAAGGTTTAAGCTCATAATTTTATACTCACTGTGAGAATTTGGAACATCACACACAAAACTGTTGGCATATAAAAAAGAAAAAGAATAAAAAATTCCTCAAAAAGTATAACTTGTATTAAGGAATGAGGAAAGGATCGACTTGACAGATTATACATAATCCTCATATGTTAAGTTGCATATCCTAGAAGTGGATACCAAATCATATAATTTCAAATTAATTAGCTAGGAACACAAAAAAAATCAGCAATTCAAAAATAGCTGACCAACCTTACAAAGACTGTCACCATAACCACGATCTAAAAGATGAAGAAAAATACGCCATGGCTCGGGATCGCCCATTCGGTTCATTCCCGTTGAATAAACAAGCTTGATTTCAGACTCTTTACCGCACTTAAATTGCATTCGTCATAATTAATCCACATAATTTTATGAATTAATGTCTAAGAAATTCAGTAACACTGTGAAATGATGCTAAATTACGGCAATAGCTCATTTATACGTGTGATTTAAGGTAAAGTAGAAGATATGTTTGGATTTTTCTGAAGAATGGCAAGAATCAGTAACTGCCCACCAAATAATACAATTCAGTCACAGTAGCTTTGAGGACGTTTTTTTCAGTAAGTCCATTACGCAATTTGTTTCCGTTAATTGTAAATGGTCCATCATCATCTTCTGTATTGCCGGACATCTCTATATCTTGAGCTATTTCTTCGCCAACATTTGCACTCTTCCGCTTATAGGATTCATTGTTTTGCTCAATGGTTCCCATTCGCTGAAGTTCTCTTATCAATCTAAAATCATATGCATGAAAAAACTTGCGATAGAAACATAAACAGTAAAGACTGCCTTGGAACACACAATTTAAAAACCTAAAAGAACGTTGCGCCAAGTTTTACACTTAACTAAGTTCATCTTTCATTGAAAAAACTTGCACTACCATATCATTCAACATGTTACCCAAAGAAGAATAAAACTACAAAGCACCTTAAAGTCACGCAAGTAGCGAACAGAACTAGAAGGAGCATTCTTAACAAATGAGCAATTTATATACACGTCTTAAACTAAATTTTAATATATATTCCATTTTAACTATTTTCTTTGAGCTTTAAGCTACTATGCGAATCTAGAAGGACTTGCCTATTTATTGAAAATATCGTTGGCGTAGCCTCATATAGATTTACAATTATCTTGCCCACTCGGGTTGTCTTGTCCGGATATAATACTACATTTACTTGCTCTTCCTCTTTCGACATGGTTCCAAGCTGAATGATTTTCACCATAATGTATTCAGTAGAAACACATAGAAACTTCAACCAAATTCTCATAAATTTCACGAAAACAATTGCAACTGGATGAAACAGTTTGATGCTTTGCGTCTTGAGCTTTTTCCACGAAGCAGTACACACCATTAGGTAACCACGGATTGAGTGGTAGAAAATTGATATATTGAGTAACAAGAATACTTAAATTGTGTACTAAACAATTCTGAACTGAATGATACCAATTTCTGCATCCGTAAATTCCATTTTATTTTGAGAAACGAGAAAATGCGACTAAGTTGATCGCCAATAGCGACTCTAATCCTAATCAATGGATTTTGTCCACGCTGCTCCACAAAATAACGATCAGCTTCGGTTTTCGGTGTAAGACATATAAAAATATGCGATGGTAGTGGTGATGAGCTGCAGCCTGGAAAAAACAGTACATCTGCGTGTCTCCCTTCCTCGAAATAATAAAATGAAATTCAATTAAAAAACTGGAACCTAGTTCTAATTTCAGAGAGACTTGACTTTCTGATTTATGTATTGTTTTTTTTTTCTTAGTGGGTTCAATAATATTAGTGATCATAAAAAAATTTCAACATACTTGGAAAAAACTTCTGCAGAGAAGGACAAACTGGTGTACGCACCAGCACTAGTTGCTTTTTCTTTCTTTTCTTCTCGTACGTCGATCTGCAAATAATTTTAGGAATATTTTGTTTAAAAAATATCTCATAGTAATTTAAGAAATTCGCCAAAATCCTAATTTTAAACATATGAAGTAGAACAAAATAGCGAACAAAGCTAATGGTCCAATATTCTATTTCAGTTTATATCAGGGAGATTTGAAAGGGCACCGAGGATTGTGGATACATGGCACTGTTAGGGTATAACGTAAACACATGCGCAGAGTAGACTTCTAATTCAGATGGAAATCTGAAAATTAAAACAAGGTATACAAACCCCTCCATGACAAGCTGCTGAAACTTGGCTTGGTCAAACTTGCTGCAGACTCTTCTTTTCCATTCAAATCCATTAATCAAAATAAACAACTCCTTGACATCTCGTGGTATACCTGCCATCAAAGCTGAAGTTTCAAAAACATTAAAGATGTATAAAGGATCTATTATTTTTACCAGCTAGTTTCTCGGATAAGCATCCAATTTACTGATATCAATTTCTCACCGCTGTAGAAAATGCATCACAGCGACAGATCTTGAAATGAAATTTAGATCGTCAATTATGTTAATGTTCTTCTCTGCAATATTCGACATCAAAAACAATAAAACGGCTAAGAATTTCTTCACTAATATTATAATTTGTCGAAAGGAAAATTAAAATTATGAGCAAACCAACTTTCATCAATGTGTGTTGAAGATCTCAGCAGTTTGAGCGAATTGAAATAGTAATTACGAACTTGATCTTTGTCTTTGTTCAACTTTCTTCGCATCATCAGCTTTGCCATTTGTTCGAAATCCTTTCCATACTGGAAATTTGAAACATCTATCACAATTATTTATCCAATAGGCTTAGATGAAAAGCTCCTTTGTAGCAGAAGAACTATAGCACAGTGATTATCTGAGATGGGTCTTTTGGATTCGCAAACAGCTCTTGCTTACTCAAATCAAGAGAAAATTCATGCTCAAATGAATTTAATTGCAGAATATAAAGTATTAATATGTTTCAAAACTCCAACATAAGATACTTTTGTCTGTTAAATAAATGATTCATTGAGAGCCTACTAAACAGGATAATTTGTAATTGCCACCATGCCGGAAGTCACCGACCGGTATGTACTACGAAAATGTGCCTTGTACTGAAAAACCCAATAGTCAAACAATTGAAACTCACTGTAGATGAAAGCATGAGATATTTTTTCATAAAAATTACTAACCAGTTTGATACCCTCAAAAAATGCGTTGATTTCTGAGCTGTTCCATTGTTCCCACCGACGAGGTACTTTGTTGATAGTACCAATGGCAGGCGTGGCTACGTTCGTTTCTAGATTGGTCAAGCAAGTAGTATGCTGCTGTGAAACATTAGAGGTAGAAGCGTGAGTGTTGACGGTTGCTGTGTCATCAGTACCATCAGCGGTACTAGTAGATATTTTGGGAAGAGTAGATGACGAAGCAGCCACGACTGTTTTGGGAAGAGTGGATGAAGAATTAGCCATGATTGAGGCAGCAACTGCATCTCGAACGGCTATTAGAGTATCTCTTATGGTTGCCGTAACTGTAGTTGTTGAAGTTTGAGAATTTATATTAAATGGTCGGTAAACGATCCTCCGCCGAGAAATTGCTGCAGTTGAAGTACTATCTCCCGGTTCTAATTTAGCTTCCTCACCCGCTTTTGATCCTAGCTGCATTGACATCTAGAAATCTGCAATAATGATTTCTCTTCAGTAAAATATTTCATTAGTAAGTCTATAGCCACACATTAACCAGTTTTATTCTGTCAACGAAAAACATATAGTACAAAGGTAGCGAAAGAAAATTGTTTTTTTACAATATTTAAGTATTACCTTTTCAACTACGATACTATCGCTGCAGTTAACTACTTGAGATATTTCCTCAATTTATCAATAAAAAAGGATAGATATTGGCGAATTTATTTTAGTAACAAAGGTGAGTTACTGCATTTCTATGATTATAGCCTTATTAAAAGTTAATAAATTGAAAATTTTCAGCAGCTTACGCAAATCAAAGAACATCGGGCAGAAAATTATTGCCCACGAATAATCATCAATAAATATGATGGAAGATAGTTGAAAACTGATGGAACACAGCTGAAAATTCAATAGAAAATTAACGTATCAAATTTGCTTGTCATATATTTCCACGTTGCATTCCTGTTATTCATATCCTGAGAAATTCAAAGAATTAAGTGCTTGGTAAAATATTTTGGAAATCAAACAACAAAAGTAACTCAGTTAGATTAACTATTTCAACTTCGTAATTTGAAAAGTAATCCTCTCGTTTAAATAATATCAATTTCCTCTCCTAATACACCCATAAAGTTTATCAATGTGTAAAATATTTGTATAGTCTTCAAGTAGAAGAGCAGAGAAATGCTAGAACAGTTAGTTTAAAAATTAAATTTTAAAACATACGGATTTTCAATATACTTCATACTAAAATATTAAATTCCAACTTCACTTTTCAATTTCCAGTTTTGAATAATTTAGATCAATAATACTGTATGAAAATAGGATATAATTTTGCTTCAATGTCAGAAGAAAACCGTCATCATCGCAAAGCACGTTAATTTGAATATTCAAATAGTTTTAATCCTATATTTTGACACATTCCTCTGTTGGCTAGAGGTGGGACAAATTCAACGTAAGTGACAGTTTTCAATTCGTAGACCCGTCAGGAAAGAACTGTAGTAGAAGCGGAAGGGAGATATGATAAAAAGAATTTCCTTATTTTAATACGCTAACATGCTGAGAAATCAGATAATTTTTGCATCCAGAATTCTGACCCGATAGAAGTAGTGATGCAGTTAGGATTACATTTCAATACACATCACGTACGCATAATGATTACATGAATTAAGTTATATTGTGAAAATAAAATAGTTAAGGAAGCACTTAAAAGTAAAGCATTCTTTAAACCGCTTCGTCTAACACTAATGTTGGTGATGTGCCGACTCTGACAAAAAATACGCCTCATACGTTTCAGTTTTAAGCTTTCTCTGCACTATCATATCATAATTGCAATTCTTGTTTTTAATTCGTGCAAGATTTTAACGGAAAGCCAAAAGCCAACAGGGCATTTTGGAAAAAAAATTAATGCAAGAAAACCTAAATAGAAGAGTTTGCCAATTATTTTCCAGGTAACAGTCAATACGGTTTAAGGAGAAAAAACACATAAAGAAACGCAGGTAAGCTTTCGAGAAAGAGATACGTAACAAACCACTACATCAGATTAAATTCTCAGGAATGGGGAACGCAATCAGGCTCATATGACTTCCTATCAATTCTTTAAAACAAGTGAGCAAATTATGAAATTTTCAAGAAATCAAAAACCTGATCAGGCTCGCATGAACCCTCTCCCATCGACTCTTTAAAATAACTGATCAAATTCCTCGAATTTTTTGTGCATGTTCCTTAGATGACTGGACCTTCCCCTACGACTCTCCCAAAATACCCGTACTCCTTATTTCCGTCTCTCCCAATACTCCCAACCCTCAAGTCCACCTCAACAAACACTTTGCTTCAACAATCATTCCTATCTGTTAGAATCAATATTTCACAGACCACCGGACCGCGACCATGTTGCTGGAATTAGCACCCTTGAGGCAGGTGGTGCTTTCAGTGGTTGGCTTGGCTGTATTGATGCACTCCGAGAGGGGGATGATGGTTGGGCGGGGAGGCTCTGGTGTTTGAGGGATCTCAAAATAAAGGTGTGAAGTTGTTGAAGCATGTTTTGAAAGGCAGTACACCGCCACGAAATACTATAGAGCTTATTTCTGGAATTGGTAGGGATCAGTGAAATTTATAACTTACCACTTTCTAGATGTCATTGTAAAGACTAAGTTGTGTAAACTTTCGAGTTTGTAAATAGCTCTGATTTGTTACAATTTACTTTCCCAATCACTTATATACATTTAGGCAGAGAAAGTGAAACATTTGCAGGTATGTCAAAAGATGATTGAATTGTAAACTTGAAAGTTAATAATTTGTCAAGTAATTTCGGGATGGCTAGATATAAAGAAAATTTGATGTTTGGTGTTATAATCACGAATACTATTACAGTGAGATGGCGGAACTCTTCGAGATGCCTTAGAATTTGATTATTATAGTGTTTGAACATCTTGCACTCAGATTTGCAAAATATCATTTAAAGGACCATGCGTAGAGGATTTGCATATTCGAAGCCTTCCGATTTCGAGCCAACCATTCGTTTTCCGACTTCGGGATTTATGGGTGCTGTACCACCACCAGTTCAGCTGACTGTTCCAAATGCTGCTGCTGTTGTAAGCGATGCTATCACCAAAGATCTGGAACGCAAGAAGGAGGAACAAGTATGTTGTTGAAGTATTTTCATTTTTATCTTTAAGCTACATTGAAATACTTGAGATTTTTCTTAAAACCACTTTAAATTTTATGGGTAGTTAGGTTTCCATGGAGCATTTTGATTTGTATTTTTGTTGTTAGTACGACGCTTTGATGTCGAATGGTGGGAAATCCACAACTGGCAAGCCTGAACCGCGTAAGAAGAAAATCTACGATGACGAGTAAGTTAGCACTAAGCAAATTGATGGTGCAGCATTCATTATTAAAGGGAAAATTTCAAGCCCAAGTAATATGTAGCCTGCTGAAAATGTTTCTGTCTGGATATTTTCCTTGATTTCCTTCCATCTTAACTCTATCAGACGTGTTCTGTATTATTTTGTCTAAGGAATTTTTCTGAATAGGCATTGCTCATTTTCATGTTGAATCAATCAGCGATGTGTATAAGATTCAGCTGGATTTCTGTAACCTTTACAAAGTTTGCTATTTCAGGAAATTTTTAATTTAAAATTGTTTGCAAGCACATTGCACATTTAATAATCTGGTTCACACTTGCTTACCGTGAAGCTGTTGAATGCTTTCACCATGAATCTTCTAGATTTATTGTTTTGCTTACTTACAGATATTTGGAGAAAGATTCGGACGATGAATTGGAATATCAGCCTCTGCCTGGTAGTCCTGGAGCAAATGGACCATCTCCTGGTGATGATATTAACGACGACGAGGAAGATCCACTGGATGCATTTATGGCAGGTGTTGATAAACAGGTGTTTCAGTTTTCGAACTATTTTTACTTACTTCGTTTTGTTTGCAGCAAAAAATCTATAAATTTGAAGTAATCTGTATAAATTTGTTCATACCAAATTGATTATATCGAAAAGGAAAAAGACAATGTCATTTATTGATTTTCTAATATTTTTATTTTGTAAATGATTATAAACAGCTTATGCTTTCATTTAATTTTTTTTCTTTCATTTTTTTTTAATGTTCCTTTTAAGATACAGAATTTCCTAGTTTTGTCAGCATTTTAAGTTGTTTAAGAGCTGAACATATTGTTGCAGGCGAAACACGATCAAGCAGAAAGTGAAAGAAAGGATAAAGAACGATGCTTAAAAATAGAAAA
The DNA here is from genome assembly GCA_013365375.1 of Litomosoides brasiliensis. Classification (NCBI taxonomy): domain Eukaryota; kingdom Metazoa; phylum Nematoda; class Chromadorea; order Rhabditida; family Onchocercidae; genus Litomosoides; species Litomosoides brasiliensis. Next base: position 145,709 of record JABVXW010000040.1, read on the forward strand.
GGGTGCCGATTTAGAAGGTGATAAAGATAAAGGAATTGGTCGAGCAGACATTGATGATGAGGATATGCAAGAATCATACTTCAAGTAGGCTGTTGAAGCTCTTTTATCATGTGCTAGGAAGTAATAAAAGTTACGTTACCTCCGTTTATCTTTATTTATTCCATGAAAAGTTGTTGGAATTTTAAATTCAAAAAATTCCATTTTTGAAATGTAAAAATAACTTTTTGTAAATAACTGAAGAGTTTAAGTCTTCTAGAAATTTAATTTATAAATAAGTATAAAAGGAAGGTTTAACTTATAACAGTTCATGAAAGGGTTGAATTCCTGCAAATTCAAACATGTTACTGTTCCTTTAATTTAAAATAATGGGTCGCTAAGAAACAGAAAGCTAATATTCCAGATTTATGGAGGAACATAAAACAAGTATACCTGAAGATGAAATATATGAATATGATGAAGATGGTAATATTATTTGGACATGGAAAAAAGTGATTGATCCACTTCAGTCGATTGACCATACAACAATAGAATATACACCATTCAACAAAAATTTTTATCATGAACATGAACAAATAAAGTAAGGCTGGATTCTTTATTACTATCAGTGGATTTATGATGTGTAAAAACATTTGGAATTGTTAAAGTTTATTGTTCTGGAAATTTATTCTTATCCATCATGCATTTTCAGGATAGAGAGATATATTAGATATCTTAGCTGTTAATATTTTATAAAGATTCGGTAAGTTCCAGGTCTATGACAACGATAAAAGTTTTTGAATTGCGAAACAGTCTGAATTTGAAAGTAGCTGGTTTCAATCCACCAAAACCGGTTACTGCGTTTGCACATTTTGGCTTTGATGAAGCACTCATGAATGCAATTCGAAAATCAGAATATGAACATCCTACCCCAATACAATCTCAAGTGCGTTATGCAAGCAGTTGAAGTTTTCATCTTATCCTCTATTTGATATTATGAAAAGATATGGTACTGTTATCGTAGCTACATGAGACATTATAAGATTCGGAGTAATATATATTGAATTGGATAGGCTATAATTTATAATTGAACATAGTGATTATAAATAACCGTTTTGTATGATGGAAAAGTCTTGTTGCAGTGTGGCAGAAATCACGGAGTGATACTTTTTCGCTGCTGATCTTGATGCACTGCTAAAACATTTATTTCCCATTTTCCTTTTTCGAATGGTAAAATGGTACAGAAATATGAAGCACGGTTAAAGACAATTAATTTGCTCATTGAACAACTACATAAAATTAGATTTCAGTCTATACCAGCAGCATTGAGTGGACGGGATGTTTTGGGAATAGCCAAAACAGGCAGCGGCAAAACAGTAGCTTATCTGTGGCCAGCTATCATCCACATTATGGATCAGCCAGATCTAAAGGAGGGTGATGGGCCAATTGCTCTTGTTATTGTGCCAACTCGAGAATTAGCATTGCAAGTAAAATGTTTTCTGATTTCTTGTTCTAGGCTACAACAAGCAGCGCTAAACACTTTGGATCGCTTGATGATTTTATGATTTTATTTACTTAGTTGAGTATAAATGACTTGTTGTCTTTGATTTTTTCTCATTGGTCTATTTTCTAGGTATATCAAGAAGCCAAACGTTATTGCAAAGTGTATAATATCAATGTTGTTTGTGCTTACGGTGGCGGAAACAAGTGGGAGCAGCAGAATGCGCTCAACGAAGGGGCTGAATTGGTCATTGCGACACCAGTACTCTTTAAACTTATTTATTCCTACTGTGCTCAGTAGTCTGTATCCGATCCTCATCTTCTACATGATTAGAAGATAATTCCTTTTGCACTAGTTACTTCTAGTTGATTTTGACTTTACTGAAGTCAGCTGTTTTTAACTTCAGATAGATGATAATGCATGGTTTTGGATAATAACATGTATTCCACATTTTGGTGGTATGCAACTCAAGAAATAAATTTCAATATAGAATTTAGCGGTGATTACAGTACCAAGCAGTGTCACTTTTATTTGATGCACATTTTCAAGATATCTTTTTTTAATGAATTACAGGGTCGCATAATCGATTTAGTTAAAATTAACGCCACAAATTTTACTCGCGTAACTTTCCTGGTGTTTGATGAAGCTGACCGAATGTTTGATATGGGTTTTGGTGAGTTGTCATTAATTTGATATTCATGTTTCACTGTAGAATTCCGATACTATATCAGTATTGAATAATAGCTGTTCTAAATTTTAACTTTTAATTTGCTGTAACAAAAAGGATGTAATTTATACAATGTGACTCAAGTTAATCTAATATATTTATCAGAGGCACAAGTGCAGTCTATATCGGATCACATACGTCCTGATCGGCAATGTTTAATGTTTAGCGCGACATTCAAAAATAAGGTGGAAAAATTGGCTCGAGAAGCACTTACTGATCCTGTTCGCATTGTCCAAGGAGAAGTTGGAGAGGTAAAATTTATGAGAAAAGACTGAAAGTTACAATGTGCAGTTTGACATCCCATAAAAACGCTAAGCCTTAGAAGATGAAAACTCAGTTTCATTTGCACTGCAATCCTCTCTTAATTGTTTATTGTGGTCATTGCTGCTATGGGTAATTTTCCAGAAGTCTTATAAGTGGAACGAAGTATTATAGTTCCACTTTAGCTTCTTAACCAGGAGCATGTTTTTGCCTTCTCTCATTTTACTTATCGCCAATTCTTTCATGATCAATCTAAGGAGTGATATATGCTACTTATAATTTTAGATTTTCCTGTTTTCATTTGCATTTTTGTTGAACTTATATATTTTTAAAAAAAATTTTCAAAATATTATTTGATTTAAAATTACTAAGATATCTAAATTATTTGTTCTCTCCACTACAGTTATCAGAAATTTAAGCATGTTTTGAAATTTAGGCAAATTCTGACATCATACAAACGGTTGAAGTGTTAGAAAATGCGGATGCAAAATGGCAGTGGTTGTTAAATCATCTTGTAAAGTTTTCATCAAGTAAGTTCCTATTATTTATTTAAGCTGATTTGCATCTTAGATTTCGTATTTTTCAACTTGTTGCAAATTTAAAATTAAACCATATATTTAGTCCTTCTTACTACTTTATTTTAATGGACTGTTTGATACTTTGATCTTATTATTCCTTCAAAAGGTTTTATATATCGTTCTCTCCTTTTCTATATTGTAAGTGTTGTACATCTCAAACGAATTAGTTTTTATACCTTCTAATATGTAATAAATAATTGCATCTTTTGACTTATTTTGTTACAGTGGGAAAAGTTCTGATTTTTGTCACGAAGAAGGTAAACGCAGAAGATGTGGCGTGTCGTTTACGTGCGAAAGATTTCAAACCAATACTGCTCCATGGTGATATGTTGCAGGCAGAGCGTAATGAGAAACTACAAGCGTTTCGGAAAGATGCGAACATTTTGATTGCTACAGATGTCGCAGGTAGGAAACTGTTAATTGCTAAATTTACCAGTTTTCAATTCTTTTGATCATTTTAACTTTCTTTTCTTTGAAGCTGATATCTAAAGTATTTTTAAAAGGCCTGAATTGTTTTTGAATTTGTCAGCAGTTTGTACTTTCTTCCATTTTTAGCCCGCGGTCTGGATATTCCTGAGATTAGAACAGTAATAAATTTCGACCTGGCGCGCGACATTGATACTCATGTACATCGAATTGGTAGGACAGGACGTGCAGGTATGGTGTTGCTGCTGCATTTTTTGTTTTTCCTTGTCATCGTTATTACTTTTACTCTTAGTCCACTTTGATTTGTCAAATTGTTTTTCATTACTGGCATAATTGATAAATGTATGATGTATGATATTCTTTTAATTTACGCTTTTGTAGGTCAGAAAGGATGGGCATATACTTTGGTGCAGGAGAGTGACAAAGAAATGGCTGGACATTTAGTAAGGAACCTGGAGAGCGTCAATCAAATTGTACCTGAGTTATTGCTCCAGTTGGCGATGAAATCAGCCTGGTTTCGTAATTCTCGAGAAAGAGGGACAAGCCGACCACAACAAAGGCTTGGATTAGGATATAAGCCGAAAGCAAAAGGTTGGTAGTTTTTTAACAATGAAAATTTACAGAGCTACAGTATAGTGTAAGATTTTTATACTCATAAAATAATAGGAAACTAAATGTTAATCTTGAAGATTGGGTATTTTGCAAATGAAGTTGAAATTTGATACGAGCTTACTGAAAAAGTGTGTAGTTAATTATGCTTGTAGGGCCGGGCACAGACACGACTACTGCTGGCATAGCAAGAGCTTTGAATTTTGAGGAAGGTCAGAAAAAGGTGAAGAATGTGCTCGATATGGCAAAAGCTACTGATGGATCAACAAATCGTTTGCAGGTCATGAAAGCCGCTTTTAAGGTTGACATTAACATCATACTTATTTATCACTCTTATTTTTACTCATATAAACAATAAGGTTCATTCAACAAAAGAAAGATTAAATGGAATTGGGAAGAGGAAGAAAAATTATCTGATTTTTGATAGTCATTTTCAGTTTGTTATCATCCAAAGTATACAGTAGTAAGAGGTGGTAAATAATGCTGAAACAATGTAGATCATATATCTCTGTTTGATTATAATATCTTTACTAGTTCATAGTTCAGTGGTTGACATCCCTATGCACTTTTAGAAAATTTTGCAAAGCGGTATTTGGCTGCCACTTGATGATTGTATTTATCTGGCTCACATGAAGTATTTAACTCGTATTTATAGCCATTTATTTTAAAAAGCTAAAAAGCCTACGAAAAAAATGTGAATAATAGACAGCATTGCAGTCTTCGTTTAGTAGTACGTTTCGACCGTCATCTAGCGATGAATGGGCAGCAACCCGAGCTCCAGCAACTGATCCAACCCCAGAATGGAAAAGAAAACTTGAAGAAGCCGCCGAAGCTGTTAACCGACAAGTTGCAGCTTCGATTAATAGTGGTTTTGCTAATCATGAAGGTATCTTGATTACACAATAAGTGAAAATTTTCAGAATTATGATTAGCTAAGTTTGTGAAAGAAATTTACACCTTTTTTGGGTAAGCAGGTAATTAATTATGCAAAGTTGTCATATCCCAAACTACTAAAGAATAGACACTTTTTATATTATTATCTCTACAAAACAGTGAAGTGTTATATTTTAATATACGTTGAATTGTCTTAATCATTCTCTCTTATGACTTTGTAAACATTTACTGCCTATTTCGTATCACGGTTACAGAATGAATCCCTGCTAGCATCTTTAATAAATTGTGTAATATTTTCTTTTCGTGTTTATCGCCAGCAGGCATTTCATATTTGAATTTTTCTTTTTCAGAAAGCTGTAAAAAAAGCGCTAACACTAGTGATGGCCCAACTTTCGGCAGCAAAAAGAGATCACGATGGCATTAAACTATGAAGCATATGTTCACTACTATTCTTTATTGTATTTTGTACATTGATAATAAAAATGTGGTTTTTAATGTGTTGTGGGAGAGGCGTCAAAAAAACTTATAGTAAACAACTGTTTATGACTATGTTTAGATTGTTACGGTTGTGTACTAATTTAAACTTGATTTTTTACTGCAGTAAAAACACAGAATAGTTACGAACTGTCAATTAAATTAAAGGATTAAGATACATTGTTTCCAGTTACAGGTAGCACAAATTTGGGAATAGTGCGAAACCAGTGAGTCTTGCAGTTTTTGACGAAGGCTTTATTATATTTTCTTTCGTTGAATAAGTTTTTGGTACTGTTTCGTTTTCAACATTTGTTGTCTCATTCTGTAACTGTTGATCTCATTTGTATTGACATAATTTAAATTACGTAGCTATCGTAGATTTGCAAACTTGAAAGTAAATAACATAGTAATGACAAAGCCCTAGTTGAATTATTTTAATTCCTTTCGATTCTAAAAAAAATATTGTTTTTGAATAGTGAAACTTCTGTTTATTAAGCTCATCTCATACGGTGATTGGCTGGTTTTTTTTTCCATTTGTTCCAAGTCGTTTTCGTGAGTTGGTGGTGGAACATTCTTGTAGAATACGTGAACATGATTAATATTTAGTTACTAATAAAGCAATTTGAGTTAGCCTGAACAGAGACAAGTATCATTTCACAAATTTGCAGATGAAGATGAAGACTCTCAGTTTTCTGGATTTTAAATTCACAAATTTCAGTGCATATGAAGCTGCTTCATCACTTATGCTTCCCTTAGCATACGTATTTTTATTCCTAGCTTTATTTGACTCAGATAAAGCAAATCATTTTCAGTACCTGACAACCTTAAAGCAACATAATTTCTCATCCGAGATATACAGAACATGTAATAAGAGTCGACGCTGAATGTGAGGAGGAGAAAAAGAAAGGCGACTGGTTATGATCATTGAACTAAATTGTATTTAATATTCAAACCTTATACTTCTTGGGGTAGGTGGCACAGAGTTTCTTTGTGATTTATCATGCATATAAGCAAATACTCGATCCACTGCATGCCATGATTTATAAAGTTTTCTGATAAGATTTGGCAACTGTAACACTTCTTGACTTGCAGTAAATAGTGTAATTACACTCCTAAAAAAAGTTTTCTTTCCACCAATGTTTTTTTTTGATTAATTTGACTTATTAATAAGGTAGGAATACTAAAAAAAAGTTCATTTAAAATGTTATCAGTAATTAATTTTAGAATAGATAGATATAAACAAAACATTACGTAAATGCTTGTGCTTGATGTTTATATTTGCGATAACAGATAAATGCAGTAAGTGTATAGCAAATAGCTTTTAGCGCAAATCCGAATGTTTGTACAAGTGAAAAATTCACTGCTCGAAGTGCAAAATGTTTCCATGACTTCAGTGGTTTCTTTTTTTTCTAAAAAAAAAGGTCTAAATTCAATTTCCATCATCAAATTTATCTGATGCAACAAACAATATGTTTGTGATAGGAAGGATATCATCTTAGTTTGCTAATGTAAAATTTACACCAACCTCATTACGTTGACTATTTGCGCATTTATAACAATAAGTGAGTATTTCGAATTCCATCTCAATTTGCGCCGAAAAGCATAAAACAATGAGAATAAGTCCAAGCAAGGCTATCTGTTAAATATATGAATATATCGCGTTGAAGTTATTTCAGGTGTTGTATAAATTAAATTAGTGAGAGAAAAGGAAAGAACTGAAACTAACCTCCCAACTATAAATAAAACCAATGATGATATTTGATATCAATGAGGTTATGCGTGTCATTAATTCTGAGATATATGGATGATAGAGCTATAAGGATAACTTCAATCATTGCAATTTAAATATTTCAAGTTAGCATTGTGTGTAGCAAAATTAAAATTATCAAAAGATAAAATAGTCAAGGAAATTTTTAATTTAAATTTTACTATCAATATGTTATCAATTTTAAATTTGCAAGGAAATTTTAGAGTATTGTCACAGAATAAAATAGTATGATTGCTGTTTTGTACTGATTGGATTAAATAATTTTTGTTTATTTACTAAATTATTTGTATTTCCGGTCAAAACGATCTTACCGATTTTGCTTCTAATGTCAGTGAAATATTTTCATCTACCAAAGTGTTAATTTTCGATTTACTAAATGGTTCTTTATCAGCCAATTTTAGTAATTGACGAGAGAGAATAACTCGAAACGATACAGCCATATGTTCCGATGCTACAGCTGCCAGTACAGTCTAAAAAATCATTTCGTTCAATCTTAAAATGTAAGTTAATTTTATACTTATCAGATTTAACTTAATCTTCATTTATATTTATAATTGTTAAGTAAGAATTGATAATAAAAAATTAGTTAGCATAAGTAAATATGCATAGTATTAACGATAAGGATTATATAATTTCATGAAAATAAACATTTAAATATTGCAGTTTTAATTTTTTTTAAGCATTTAAAAAATATTTTTGCTTAAAACCATTCTTTATTGATTACTTGGATAATTTGAACTTTTGAAAAAAAAAATTTAAATTTAAATTTGTTAATATACTCATCGTATTAACTCTACTGCACTCTCATCACTCTACACAGTTCCTCAACTTTTTTTACGAAATGAATAAAGTGTTGACCGATACGGTTCGCGACAGGAAAATTGCGAAACCAATAGCTGATAGTTGCATGGCACAAACGGTTAAAACGTGAACGTTTGGAGTGTCACCAAGCATTGCGACAAAAATTTGTCCAATAACTAAATTGTATGCTACCTGTTCGAATCCGTGTATAATAGCCAAGATGAAACCAACAAGCTAAAATGGCTTTTTTTTCTTTCATTTTTTGCAGTTTATATTTGTGTTCATTTTTTTCGCGCTATTTCATTGGAAATTTTTTAAGATTTTTTTCTTTCAAACTCCAATATTTTAATTTTCCGTTTTTTACTTTTTATGAAAGCTAATTGATAATAATGTTAATGCTTGATTCAAATAATTAATGTTGTGAGTTTAATTAACAGCTTATAAATTTAATCTAACTTTTCCAGTGGATAGTAGCGTAGTATACAACGTGTTTGTTACGAGGAAAATACGTAAAAATGTAATGTGTGATAAACTTACAAGGAATAACTTGTGATTGTGATAATTTCGTAAAACATTTCTGGTGCCACTTAAAAATCGAATGATAGGATTTGCTTTTGGAGAAATTACTGATTTCGTGAATTCTGGGACAGTGATTAGTGTTACGGTTATTTCATTCATCGAACAACGTCGATTAACATATGAGGTTAACTTAAAAGATAAAATTTTGCAATTATTTAGAGAAATAATTTAAATAAAAAAATTATAATTGAAAAAGTAAGATCATTTTTTCCATTAGCTCTGATAACAATTAGAATTTGATAGCTCTGATAACAATTAGAAATCTCACCATGGATTGATAATCAGATTGTTGAAGATTCCAAATATACAATGCAGCACTGATACCTTTCTTGATGAGGTAGTGATATGTGGTAGTAGTTGAAATGCTATCTACAATTAGCGCCATCGATAATACTACAATGAATATATCGCCTTTCTTTATTGTCCGATTTACGTCAAGAAGATAACCACCGTAACTGTAATTTTATGAGAATATAAGTAGTAAATCTGATAAGAAGAAATTTATGTCCACGTAAAAATTCATAAGTGTAAAATTTACGGCCTAATTACGTTAAAAGATGTTGACAAAACAATTTTGAAAAAGCTAACAGCATTCCACAGCCAATAAATGTGAAGATTGTAAAAGATAGAATTCCGTAGTAGGAAGTTTTCCAGACTTGATGTAGGATGGCGTATCGAGTACAGCTTCTTACTTCTGATGATAATTTCATCAAATATTCATCGTTTGCAATTTTATCATTTGAATTTTTTTCCAACAATAAATCTTTTTCCATTTGAATTGTTTGGGAGATTTTCTCGGTTAAAATAATATCAGATTTCTTCGAGAGCTGTAAATTTAAATGATGTAATTTTAATTTTAGAACATCATTTTCATCAAATTTTGATAATACAGGCGAAGAGGGAAGATTATAAATGAAATAACAAGTAATGAAAATAATAATGAAAAGTAATGAAAAATAGTAATAAAATAGCAAGTCTCTTTTTTCTTATAAATAACGGATTTCTGTTCTATTTTTTTAATTCATTGAAATTGAGTATTTATCCTTTTTTTTGTTTGAGAAATTTTTTGATTGTCTTTGAATAATTTCCAATTTACCCTTTGTGAAAGTATATTTAACATAATGATCAATGGTACGACACTCATTACAGCCAGTGATAGATGTGCTTGGTGATAAAAACAAATAATCAGAGATGTTGTGATAATTGCAGCACTCCGACATTGCATCCCAAAAGTTTCCGATCCCTTCTCTACCAAATCAACATTTCTGTAAATTTTCATCCGAAATTTTTAAAAATTGCCTTTTTACATGTTACTGTAAATTATTACAATGCTCTCATTGCGAAGGACATGAAATTTATGGGCGAATATTAATTGAACTGTCAAGGAAAATTTTCTTGACAGTTAGAAGTGTTGAAGTTATAAATTTCTTCCAAAAATTTTGATTTCATTTTTCTTTTTATGAGCAATTTGATTATTTGATGATAACGAAGAAAAAAAAGCGATGAACTTACTCAATTACTTTTGCAATAATTTCTTCATTTAAATATTTATGCCATTGCATTCCATCATAACGCTCTCTCAAACGAATTCTAATTCTCTCACTGAGAACTGTGTATGAGGCGAGCTTAATTTAAGCTAATATTATTAAAAATACGAAATTAAGAAATTAATTTGCAAATAACTAGTGAAGAAATTTTCAATTAAAAAAAAATACTTTTCATAAAGTTCATTTTATAATTTGCAATTTAAAGTAATTTGGAATTAAAGAATAGCAAAAAAATAAAACCTCAACAAGTGGAAAAAGCATATCATATCTTATGAGGAAATTAGATTATTCTCATAGGAAGCTACTGATCAAAACTATTTAAAGCAATTTGATTATTAATTGATTTTTAAATTTAGTTAAATGCCACTAAACTTTAGCACTAAAAAATATTTTATAGTTGAAAATAAACAAAAGTAATAATTTACCATTCCAAAATGGCTAATAATAGCTAATGCAACGATAAATGTAAGAATAATTATTTGTTGAAAAATTCCTTTAAGGAAAATTACAGTTGTCGCTTCTTCTGTTAAGAGAATATGCTTAATTCCGCCAAGGAATACGATCGTTAATGAAATGCTACAACCACTAAGTATTGCAAATAACAGGCCAATGATGAAAATACAACTGCTCGATTTGTCATCACAGATCTGTAAAAATTAAATGCCTTAAAAGGTTCTACGCAATCTATCCAAATGACCCACTCATCAAAGATCAGCTCAGCTTATTATTACTTCATTTTTGTAGCGCAAATCAAATAGAATTTTTAATTACTCACAAATAACTTCCAACTTCTAACTTCTTTTATATGCAAATTTTACAGTTGAAAAAGTTTAGAGAGAAAAAAAAATTTTGGAGTGAAATAAAAATGAGAAACATACCATTCCAAAAAATATTTTCTGCTTTAGAAACCATGACGGAGCTTTTTGATTTTTGCTAAATTAGCACAGAGTTATAAATAATTTCCTTCAATAGACTTCTATTAATTGAAATTATAAATTTCAAACATTTTTGAAACAAAAACTGACCTTGCGATATCCATTGCAAAACGATCAGCAATAGCTATTTCACTCTTACTGTTTACGTCTGCTACAGTTAAATGTTTCTTATAATTGCTATTCATTTCTACTGCACTTTTTGCTGGCACTTGTCGTACAACGTTCGATAGATCGCCAAAGTGTTGTTGCTCATTTTCCGTCATTTTCTTTCACTTCCTTTCTTCTTTTTTTTTCGCAATCAATTTTATTGAAGTCGAGTGGATGACCAGATTTCTTCTAATCACAGTACTAAATCAAAACTCTCGAATATTCACCACCGATCAGTCATTCTTCAAATTCAATTAAAGCAATTGATCATTTTCATTTCAAAAACAAATTTCAATTGCATAAATTTTTTTTTCATTTAGTTTAGAATGAAACTTTTAAAAGTGTATTGTTATAATTAAATTGCATTTTCAAGTGAAATTCACAATTTAAAATGCCTTCTTTTAATTTTCTTTTTTGCCGAATTTTTGATCTACAAGAATAGCAAAAGAAAAAAAAAGTTCTAATTTATATTAAAACCGATTTTTTTCAATTAAATAAAAAATTTCAAACTAATTTCCTCAAATGTTAATGAAATAAATTGTTTTCATTCCTAAAACAATTTATGCTCCCAAAAGCAAAAATGTAAGGCATTTACTTTCAAAATAATTTCTGAATAAGTAGGTATTTGTACGAAAATGATTTACAAAAGAAAATTAGAAAAGTCAATTCCAAAAAAATCATATTTAATAGTAAATTTCAAAAATGTGATGTCTCTTCTCAACTCTCTTTCAAGCATCACTACGACAACTTCACATCGTTTTTACGGATTTTTCACATCAACTCTCGTATTTCTGAAGCTAAATACTTTCTGTGTCTTATTTTGTAATAAATATTATATTTAATTACTAAAAAAAATCGAATATTAGCAATTCAATCAAGGCTATTAAAATGAAAATTCACTTAGCATTTTATTTTTAAGGTATTTTAAAATAAAATTTTTTTTTACATTTTTTTAATTCAATAATACTGCAAAGTATTCAACAAAAAACCAACACACACACACACACATAACGTCGATCGTTTTCATTTGCATAAAAATGATTTACAAAAGAAGAAATATCGAAATGGCGGAAAAATCAATTCCTAAAAAGCACAGAATTTGCTAAATGCTAAAAGGACATTTATTGTGAAGAAAGCGCCCTGAAACATTCATATTTTACTCAAATAAATTCCATTTTTTTTGTCAGAAATGAATTTGGCGGAACTTTCTCACTGACCAGTGAAATGATTGAAATTGAAAAATAATCTGAAAAACGATCTGAAAAGCGACCTAAAAAATGATTTCAGTTAACCTTTTTATTTGCTCTTCTACTTTGTCCTTCTAAAAAGAAACAAATTTACATCTTTAAAGTCTATTTTTTTACGTCGAAATTTTTGATAAACTACCACAAATGCACTGATTTTGAAAAGAATAGAAATTTGCAGCTATCCTATTTAAAAAGAAAAGTGTGTTCGAACCAAACAAATTTTAAGTTCAACTTTGATGTTGATGTAATCACAAAGTTAATCTTTTAATAAAATGAAATGATCAGAGAGAGAGAGAGAGAGAGAGAAAGAGAAAACTATGTGAATTATTTAATTAAATATTAAAGATATTGAAAGTGAGAAAATAAATGAATGAATGAATAAATATTGTTAATGCAAAAATTGACAAATATCGGAGGAAATGATAGGAACGATTAAATTTTCAATTTTCCGTTACAATTCTCAGAATCGTCGTTCTGTTGTACGAAATGAAATGAAACGTAAAATGGTTATGGTTATCCGTGAGTGATCGTATCAGAATTATAATCCGATCCGATCGCATCAATTACTATGAACCATTAATTTGTTATTGTTAAAATTTCACAAAAAGCAAATTACTACAAGTTTAAATTATTCAAAAAAAGAAAAATAACGAAGACAGTGAACAAGGAAGGAAATGATGATGTTTAAGGTTAATTAACTGTTAAAAATACAGATTTTATTTTGAAAAAAAAAAACAAAAGAAAATATGTGCGGTGTGATGAAACAAATAAACAAAAAAAAAGGAGCGAAATAAGAGATCGTGTGGAATTAGCACAAGAAATGCTAGTGACCTTTTGAAAACGAACAATTAATCTATCATGGAAAATAAATCTGAAATTGAGAACAGTGGAAATAATTCACCTAATGCTACCCGCACCTATCATCAAATCAATTAACACATATGAACGCTTAAAATTTTACTCAAACAATTTGAAATAAATAAAAGCTATGAGAATTTAATGACATAGAGACATTGTCATAAATGTGTAGCCATTTCTCAAAATGTAATTTTTATTTGAAACATTGCGATGAGGCGTGAACTGAATTTAAATGATAACGAAAGCTCTACTTCAAATATAGCCGTAGCAATGAATGAATTTATTTCGAAAACATCAAAGAGGCTATTTGAAAAAGCTAAATTGAAGATGGAAGGATTGCGTGTGTGTGTGTGTGTGTGTGTGTGTTGTTTGTTGTTGCATAATATAAACTTATTATTCTAATATAATCATTGTTACCTGAGAAGTTGCTTTAACGCACGTACACACACGTACACTACCGATAAGTATGATTGTAAAATTAGAAAGCAACAACTTTTGATACTTTTGCTAAACAATGCAAACAATGCGATTAATTAATATTACAACTAAGGTCATTCTAGAAAAAAAGTAAAAATTTCCAAATAAATTTTATACAGCGACAAAAAATTTCAGTAACAATTCATTAGCATTTAACAGTGATCATAGAGCTTTAGCAAAATTTCGTAAAATTTTTGATAAAAATGAAATTTTAGCATTTTTTTCTTTATTAAACAAATTGTTAAATTTCTTGAAAAATTTACTGCCAATCAGTTAAAGAAAATATATGCAAATTTGCAATAAGAAAAATGAAATTTTGACCCAAATATGATTCGTTCTAACGGAACCTTGAACTTTTTGTGTCGTATAGTTCGAGGCCAAGAACAGATGATAATCTCTTCAACATCCTTCTCTTCTGACAGTTAAAAAATTTAGTTAAATTATTTTTGTGCATTCTTTCACGTATGGATAATTTTTTTTCAGAAAAAAAAACTGTTAAAGCCAAATGTTGACGCTTTGTAGGATGAAATATTCCCGTTGAATAAGTAAGTCAAATATGAAACAATGACTGTTGAACTTTAATTGAATATGTAATAAAAGAAGTTTGATGTGAATTCATCCATTTTATGAAAATTTTTATGAGAATTCAAAACTATGTTTTGTACTTAAAAACTCATTAACTTCATCTTTCAAAAAATAAATAAAATTGATAAAGGAATTAATTCCGTTCCATTGCTTTTTAAAATATAACAATTTTCAAGTGGTAAGAGAGTACAGAAATATTTTAAAATTAACGGCTAAGTTATACGGACAGTGTTTGAAGTATTGTTTATTAGTTTGATGAACTTATCCGATATTAAGATATAATTTTCTCACCAGACCTATTTTAGTATGAATAATTTTCCAAATTTGAAGAAAGTTTGAAAGTTTGAAATGCCATAAAGAGAGTGCATTGATTTCACAAATATGTCAGTAAGTTTACTTTTGGTATTTCTTCCTCACAAATTTTCTCATAATTTCCTTGCATGTTTCCTTCTCAAAAATTTTTCAACCAATCAGCTCTGAAATAATTCTGTAAAATTTATGAACTCAAATGTCTTATCAAATTAAATGACAACTTTTACAAGGAATTCACTTTCTTTCTAATTTGGTTGTAACTTTTAAAATAGTCTTATCCAACATGTAAGCTTTTGGATACGTCAAATAAGCTAAAAGAAAAAAGTTTATTGGATTTCGTAAATAAAATGAACTGCACTCTGTTAAATTTTTAGGTCAGTATTATGTGGACTTTCATTATCAATGGGATAAAGAGTGATTTGATACGTGCATAGTCCTATATGACCTATAATTATCGAAGACTTATTAGACAATCTACGATTATGACAATTGTGAGGTATCTTTAGAGTGGAATTAAGAAAATTTTAAAATAAAAGATTTGAGCTTAATTTGAAAAATTAACCGAAAATAGGGCATTTCTAAGGGATTAAATGGGGTTGCTTTTTATTCGCAACAGCATTTTAATTACTTTCAGGAGAACCAACTGATTTTAGTTTTTTCAAATTCTGCGGGAAAACTGTTCATGAAGTGATTTCAATATTATGAATCTTTTTTACTTAAAAACATTAAACAATAGTCTTTGGGCCGGGAAGCTAAGATATAAAAGAAAACGAGGTCAAGCCCTTGCAATTCTTGTCCTTTAAATGTGTTCTCAAGCAATTAAATCATGAATTTTAAAAATAAATTGTAGTTTTTTTTTCAAAAAGTGAAAGTTCCGTGACAATGAAAGTAAACCATCTGTTGAACGATCTTACTTGTGTCGTTGTAAAAGATCACATCAACATATTTTTTATTTTCAAACCTATCACACCTAAGATCATACCGCTATTCAAACCTTATAATTCGTAGAATACTTTTCTTTTATCGCTTAATTTAAAGTGTCAAATTTTATGCTCTCTTAGGCCTCAGGTAAAAAGAATGAGCAAGTAGGTATATGTTAGGTAATTCTTAAACAGTAATAGAAATCTGTGATTGTCATAAACATGATGAGATGTTCGAACTTACCTTTAAAGTTTTAAAAGCAATTTTACATTTGAAATTTGCAACGGCTACTGTACTTTGTGAGGGAAATAATTACCTGATTAAAAGGCTCAAAATGTTCCATACATCGAACAGGTGAAATTTGATTGGTTCATTTGGAAAATTGCAACAAAGGAAATTTATTTTGTTTATAGTAGTAAATTATAACAGAAGCGAATGAGAGCATTGAATAACTATATGATTCATAGCTCCAAAAAAAAATTTTTATTATTTCACAAATTCTTCAACTTCTCATCAATCCTTACATCACCGAGTTTTTGAATGAAATTTAAGTTAAGCTGGAAATAAGCAATTAGAAATATGCAACTAAGAAAGGTGTGTTGTAAAAATTATAAATTATTCCGTTCATTGTACAAGTAAAAAGTACACGCAAGTAAAACCTATGAAAAGTGAAAAATAGTTTTGCCATTGAAAATGCTTTGCCATAAAACTTTCAACTTTTCAAGTTCCCTCAGTTAATGCATGGCAAGTGACACTTCAGGAACGCTCATACAAGTAAACATACATCCTACAACGCTTTCATTTTCTGTTCATTTCCGGAAAAGTAACCATTTCAAGCGGATTTAAGGTAATTTGCAATACTATCTTTAAATTATCTCCCTAACAGACTAGAAAAAAGAAGCAACATTTGCTCCTGAATTGGAAATTGTCAAGATTAAAAGCTCAACTGTCACGATCAAAATGGATTAGTGCTCTCTCTCTTGCAAATTTTAAAAATTGAAAAAATTCCGAATTTCAAATTCTCCAAAGGATGATAGCTCATTAGTGATGACCACTGGGAAAAATTAAATAATAAAAATTGCACTCAATGAATTTGCACCATTCAAACAGAGTTGTAAAACATATAGTGAAATGTTTAGAAAGTCAACTTTGAAACAGTTCAAAATACATTTCCATTTCTCAAATGTATTCTTTCATTGCTACAATTAGCATCAACAAAAGCAATTAATTTCCTTTTAAGCTTAACAACAATCATCTTGATATCTCTCTAGAGGGAATGCACCTCTATGATCTTGATCTTTTTCAGGGACAAAAAGGGCAAACAGATCTCCGTACTTTACTTATACATGCTATTTCAACAGTTCGGTTGTTTCATTCACATTTCACGGTTAAGCCATGTATAGACGACGTAAGTGCTTACCACATGTAAGCTGTCGAACCAGTCGAATTTACGATATTACAATTAAGAGTTTAAGTTTTTATAACATCTTTAAAATAGATTATTTTTGGATATATTTGCAAGCGCATAATGTTCATTTATCATTTCATTAACACACCTGCTGGCGAGTTCAAATCTGAAAACGTAAACGAATTGTCCTCAGAGTACTTGAGAGATCAGGCATTTTTCTTACATCGAGAAGAACAATTAATATGTCGTAAGCATGCTTTAATCAATTTTGAAAGATATTCATCGGTTGAAAATAAGCATTTAAATATTGAAATTTTAATTTTTTTCAAGAACAGCTAAGAATTAAGACATATGATACTATGAGATAGTTTCCAAGTCTAGAAATCTATGAAGCGATGATCAGAGTTCACTTCTCTCATTTCTTACTTACATTTGTACATCCAAACGAATCTATCCTGCAAGAAACACAGGATCAATTAATATTTTTTGATTTTAATGAAAATTAAAACCATTAACTTTGATGTCCCTATCTTCTTTGCGACGTTGTAGTTATTCATTTCAGGTGATCCTATCCTAATGAAACTCTACGGATATCGTGATAGATATTGCTTTCCAACATCATCATTCATATATCTCTTTAATAGTATACTTACTCTTCCGCCAAATAAATATAATGAATCTTATATACCTCTAAGTGGTACTTCTCGATATCCTATCACATTTACAACCGATACATACTGTTACTCTCAGCCTATAATTTCCACAGAACAATTTAATCAACGATCTCCGAGTGTACTACGAACAATACGATTTCTGCCACCTCCACCATCTTCACCTTCTAATCCATCAAATATCTTCAGAGTAAGTTGCAAACTATTAGATCAGATTTTCTTGTTTATTATCAACAAGACAACAGTGAAATTATTCCCTCTCCCTCTCCGATTCACAATAAATTAATCTCTCTTTCGAATAGCTATACTTCTATGACATCAAATATTATCATTGAATGTTTTGCTAAGATTTCTCTTGAGATACATATCTCTAGCAGTTTACAAAAACTGGTTAGGAGTACCACTCCGACACTGCACCAGGTAGTAGATAAGTGATCAAGAACTGCAATCATAGCTGACGATATTGATTCTTTATTAGTCACGTGAATATTCCCACGTGACCTCTTAGATCGAATAGAAAATTTGACATTTTGTCTGTCGTCTTAGTATCCATTTTCATTTTCGTTTTTCATACCAAATTTGATGTTACACTATTATTTCTAGTATTGCAGCAAGCAGTACAGAGCAAGATAGATGTGGAGAATCTGATGGAGAAGTGCGCTAGGGTGCTGACACGTACAGATGACCAAGAAGTACCAATAGGAATGGGAAATGATAAGGACGACGTGTCGCAACAATGAAAAGAATTAAGTGATTGCAAATGTTGTACGGTTGTTGTATGAAGCGAAATAGCACGGAGTAGAGAACAGAACGGAACGTCAAAAATGTTTTATAATTTTAATTTCATGTGCCGCCGCTATTACGAGTGTATACTATTTAATGTAATGTTTTCATGTATTGAACCAATTTCTATGCATTATATTGAATAGAACAACTGCGAAATACAGTTGCATCATTGCTCAGCACAGCACTGTATAAGTGCTATCTGCCGTGATCAGATAGATACTTTTCAAATAGCACAATGTAGTTGAGAAATTTTCTACGAGATAGTAGTGTAAAATTTCATTATAGCTTAGGAGTGATATCATCAAAATGAAGAGGAACATATTTTTTGAGACTCAAATAAATCGGGAAAGGAACAACCTTAGTTTAAAAAAAGCATTAACGGCATAAGAGATCCGAATGATTGAGGAAAGATTCGAATAATTGAGGTCACAATTATGTACTGAATCTCAACATACATTCGTATCACATTGTTTGGTCATCCAAATTAGAAAAACCCCTGTACTCACATCATGTGATTGATGTCGAAATTGTAATGGTAGTCTGATAAGGAAGCATATTTATCTTTGCATAATATAAATGACAAAGCTAGGCTCTTTTCCAGAAAATAAATCAAATGCGAGGTTAGACTTGTACAAGTATAGAGAAAATAATCATATCTTGTTTAATGCAGCTTAAGAGAAACGGATTAACCGTAACCAGGAAGTATAATACAAAATAATAGTACATATGGTTCACAAAACAGTTAAACATTATAAAATTTCAGAAATGCAGTTGAAGTAATATCTGCAACAATCTCATTCTTCGATTTCAACGGTAACTGGTTGCAAAATTTTCATTAGACCTTAACAACGAAATACAAAATTCAGGTCTAAAAGAGAAACATTTTAAAATTTAAGAACATTTGACAACAATTGATTCAAAGCAGAATTTAAAACACAGTTAATATCACGAATTTATAGACGAAGTGGAATTCAAAGCAGAAAAAATCATAGAAATTGTAAGTTGAAGCAAACATAATTTGGTCTTCTCAGCAACTTTTCTTGCATCATTTAATACATTTAAACTCTTGGTGACTCGTGTGACAATTTTTCGACATCATTGAAACGTACTGTTGTACCTCCTCCAGCAGTTGGAATACATTCACCCTACAAGAAAAAGCTTTACTAACCAGCTGTTATTATTATTTATTAGAATCGATGTGAATAACTGATGCATATTTTCTGCAGTTCTTTTTCTAAAATGATCAGCTCAAAGTTTAGTGTATACCTGGTGCATAATCTCTAACCATCATTGGTAAACGCACTAAATTGAATAAATAAACGGTTTTAAAAGAAAAATTTTGTTTCTCAAAAATTTAATCTTAAATCCCTGATCATTTATCCTTATGAACTATCGACAAGTTTTAATCAGAGAATACTTTCTAACAATCGATATCTTTTTTTTAAGTGTACAGATTTAAAACAATACTTTAACAATCTGTGTAGTGAGATGACCCTCTTGATCAACCTCTTGATGTGTCAGTACATAATCAGAGCATTTTTTCAAATTTTCCGCGCTTAATTTCTTTGTAGTTTTAGAATGTTTCGGTATTCGTGGCTGCATGATCGTGCCATCCGGAATGCGATTTCGAGGCTGATGATCAATCACTCTGCAGTTCGCACTCTTGGATCGTCTGTGAAACCGTGCATTGTAATAGCCGGCGCGAGTTTTTATTAAAGCCTAGAAGCAGAACATCCGATTTTTAGACTACATCATAATCAATATTACATTTTATCCCAAACTTGCCTCATTAATTGGTTATATTGTTTTGTCATTTTGTAGCTTCAATTATTCAAATTAGAGAATTCCATTTTTAATAAATTTACATTTTGATTAGCAACTCGCGCTTCCCACTTCTGTCTCGCAAGAGCAACACGATGAGGTGTTGATAATTCTTCATTCTGTATGATCTTAAAAAATACATCAAGCACAATATCATCATTTTAAAAGGCAACTAAGACTTCTGCATTTAAATAGTAAATATTTAGTTATAGCAATTCTAGCGTCTCATAAACCTTCTTGCTCATAAAAATCATTCCTTCAATCAATTAACATCCTAATGTTTTGGCTTTAGTTTCAGGAAATAAATTTTAATTTCCTCAACAGCTAGTATGCTACAGCATGCCACTGAAACAGTTTTTTGTAGAACAAAATTTCGCCATGCAATGATAAAGTTAACCTTTCCATCATTAATAACACCTCCATCATCTGCTGTGCCCGCGCTGTGAATATTTTCAATGCTTTTGAAACGTTTAGTTGATAAAATGTGCGGCCTTTCACATATTTCACGTACCTAAAGTTTTAACTGCTGATAAATGTGGAAATCGACATAAAATAGTGTTGACTTC